>JASDQU010014572.1:137076-152170 GCA_032191745.1 Picea mariana | reverse complement strand
GAGGGCTTCCTCAATCAACAGTTTGAAAGGATATCCTGTCCCATCATATTTATTTTCTCGTTCCATGGGAGGTCTCTTGGGTGTGTGATAGCTTCTGTCCTCAAGAGAAACAAGCTCGAGACCCAACTCTTTGTACTCTGACCTCATTGGTGACATGCATTAAGACGACAAGGAGAAGACTGCTCCGATACAATTGATCCGGATTTTATTAGTAGAAAGAAATGAATATAGATTATTAACAGGTTCTTAACACAAAATAACAGAGATACAGTAAAACTATTTTTCTATTCAATAACGACATAAGCTAAAACTGTAAAATGCAGCGGAAACAAGCTTGTTGGAATGGTGGCGGCTTATCCCTGAGAAGAGATGTAAATGTAGCATGCATTCGCAAGAAGAAGGTTACAATGAGGCTTTGAAGGAATTTTTACAATAATAAGGAATTCCAAAAACCCTAGACATCCAAAAACCTAACCCTAGGAGATGAAATGCCAAAAGTCATGTGGGCCCCGTTTGGGTAAGCTAGTACATCAACCTCCCAGGGTCGTAACTTTTGGATACAATCTCCGTTTTAGGCGTGTGATAGCCCATTGGAAAGGTATCGCTGAGGAGATTAATTTTGGGGGCTCAATAATGCCTTTGGCTATCATCAAGGAGCTATATTCCAAAAAAAACTTCATTTAGGCCCTCAAAATGGCCCCGGAAGTAAAAACGGCTGAAAATAGTAAATTGCCAAAATTGTCAGAAAACTGTTTTGATCCAGCTGGAAAAGGTGGGTTGCCACTGATATCCATATGTATCATTCAAGGTGTCCAACAACTTGTTCCCACGAGTCCCAAAATCCGATATTCTGAAATTCCAACACGCTCACAAGGTTGACCTTTCAAAGCCCCTTTACTCCATCGGGACTTCGGACTTCGCAATATCATGAATCCTAATGCAATGTATTCGGAAATTGACTCCTCGAAACTTCAAAATGATCAACAGAGTTTGAATCCATGTCAATAGTGCGCCACCTGTCCGCTTGTTGACTCCTCTGTGGCCCACACAATCCTTTAGCCTTCAGGACTTCGCGATTCGGGATATCACGATTCCCGTTGCAAAGTTTATGAAACTTCAACCTATGAAATCTTGATATTGAATCCACATGTAAATCCAATGACCCTTGTGGCTTGGATTTATGGTCCTACACCCCCTGAGATTATAACCTCTAGGAATACTCGTGGTAATTCCCCCGCTCTTCTGTGAGATCTGACAACTCACGAGATTTCATGGTTTCTCCTCAGAGAATTCTGACCATCCATTCTTTCCTCTGAGAATCTCTTCACAAATTTGACAAGGTGTCTCTCTCCATGGAACTCATCCTCCTGTGGTCCCTCGTCACTACACCTTCTTACAAAATTTTAAGGCACTCGGCCTCTGCCTTCCTTCGACCCCTTCGAAGGTCTAATTCCTTCTGAACTTTCCACGACTCTGCATCTTTTATAAAAACCCTTGCATGCAGTCCTTGTGAAAAACTTTCAACACTTCCAAGTGTTGGAATCCTTCGACTATGCGCACACCTACAACAACAGTCTCTCAATACTTCACTCAGATTCGGAACTCTGAGACTTCACTCAGCCTGTGCAGTCCTTGCATCGCTCCTGTTCCCACTGCACTTCTGTGGAAATGAGAACAAAAAGCTTTCTCTCCTGAGCTTTCAGAGACAAACCTCTGACCACCTTGTCAATGCACTCCTTGTGGACAATTCAACTGCACTCCTTGCGGGAGCTCTTGCTCAGATAGAGAAACAATTTAAACTCATTCCTTTTCCCTTTCCTCTCAGATTTCAAACATTCAACAAGAAATCAGTCATACATAGCATAAAAGAAATTTCATGACAGAAAGAGTAAAAAACATTCATGAGAATAACATCCAAAGATGCATACATAGAGAATATATGGACACCATGAGTATGAATCACAACTTTCTTGTATTAATTCAAAACTTCTGTACATGGAGTTTGTTACACAGATCTCTCCACTTATCCTCTATGCTCTTCATCCTAATGTTACAATACACAATGAGGGTGTCTATATCCTATTTTCCACTTGCGCTCTAAAACTGTCTAATCTAACATTCAATTCTAGCTACCTACATTTACTACTATAAATGCCTCCTACCTACTAAGGACGAGATAAAATTGCTCAAGGTCCATTTACATTATACAAGTGCACCTCCAGTTGATGTTTCATTAATGGTTAAAGATATTTCAAAATTTGTGCTAAGCGCTTTTCCAGCTGTCCGTTGTCTCTACGCTGGCTCACTTGAGATGCTCCTGCATCATACTCCCTGGCTTGAAAATTTTCATGGGCTCCTATTCATGAGCTCACGCACGGTCTGTCCATGCCTCTATATATCTGCTTCATTCTCCCAACTAGCATATTCAACTGGATGGCCCTTCCACTTGACAAAATACTCAAAATATTGCTTTTTCCTGGTCTTTTTGCTCACCCTTTTGTCCAGTATGCACTCCATATGCGGCTTATCTGCAACTGGCATCTGCTTTGTCCACTAGATCACCGATTACTCATGTCCTGTTCCTATTTCCTCAACTTTATATGGGTACAAATATGAGATATTGAATATCGGAGAAATTTCGATACCATCGGGTAATTTAATCTTGTAAGCATTCATCCCAAATTTCTTCAAGACCTTACATGGTCCAATTTTCTTCATCTTCAGCTTATTATATGTTCCTCTCGAGAACCTTTCCTTTCTCAAATGTGCCAGATTCAAATCACCAACCTAAAATTGAAGTTGTCTTCTGTGCTGATCTACTCTGCGCTTATATTCCTGGCTTGAATTCTGTAAACGCTTCTTCACCTGGCTGTGAAGTTCCTTCATCGCCTCTGCGAAATCTTTTGCATTAGCGCTCCTGATTGCAATTTGTTCTGAATCCCTTAATTTAGAAATTCCTCTTGGTTGCATGCCATAGACAATATGAAATGGACTCTGCTCTGTGCTTCTGTTAACTGAGTCGTTATAAGCAAATTCCACCTATGGTAATATGTTGTCCCACTGGCTGTGGTGTTTTGTCACCAGGCTTCTCAGCAAGTCTCCCAGATTTTTGTTCACCACTTCTGTCTGTCGATCCTTCTGAGGATTATAAGCTAAAGTAAATGACAAGTTAGTTCCTAGCTTCTTCCATAAGTTCCTCCAAAAGTCCCCTATGAACTTAGTGTCTCGATCCGAAACTATGCTTCTTTGCAAATCATGAAATCGAATGACTTCTTTGAAAAACAGGTTCGCAATGTGAGTTGTTTCACTGGTCTTCTGACATGGAATGAAGTGTGCCATCTTGGAAAATCTATCCACCACCACAAAGATTGAATCAAAACCTCTTTGTGTTCTTGGAAACCCCAATATGAAATCCATGTTGATTGCATCCCACGGCCTCTCAGGTATGGGCAATGGTTGATAAAACCCTGCATTCTGCTTCCTTCCCTTCGAATGCTGGAAAATTATGCATATGTCCATGAATCTCTTGACGTCTTTTCACATTCCCAGCCAAAAATATGACACATTCAATTTTGCAAATGTCTTGTCATGGCCAAAGTGTCCTGCCAATCCTCCACTTTGTTTCTCCTTCAACAAATTCTCCCTCATGGATCATTTCGAGATACACAGTTGATTACCCTTAAACAATAATCCTTCCTGGATCATGTATTCTATCCATTGGCTTCTATACTCGAGAATTGGATTCTCATCTACTTCATAAACCTCCTTAAAATCTTGATCATCTGTGTACATGTTCCTAAGGTTATCAAAGCCCAACGTTTTGACTTTGAACTCCTGCAATAGAAAACACTTCCTGTTCAAAGCATCAACGAATTTGTTAGCAATACTAGAAATATGTTTAATCACAAAAGTGAAATTTTGCATATACTCAACCCATTTGACATGTCTTTGATTCAACTTTTCCTGTTGAGTCACAAACTGCAATGCATGATTGTCACTGTATAAGACAAACTCCTTCGGGATCAGGTAATGCCTCCATTTATTCAATGCCTTAATAATAGCGTAAAAATCCTTATCATAAGTGGAGTATTTCACTTTCGCTTCATTCATATTCTCGCTAAAGTATGCTATTGGCCTATCTTCTTGACTCAAGATTTCCCCTATTGCAAATCCACTTGCATCGCATTTCACTTGAAATGTCATTTGGAAATCTGACAACACCAGAACTGGTTGTTCCGTGATCTTCCTCTTCAACAGATTAAAACTCTTCTTAGCCTCTTCTATACAGTGAAAATATTTGTGTCTTTTCTTTACTGTATCCATCATCGGTGCACTAATTCCACTGAAATTCCTGATGAAATTCCGGTAGAAACTATCCAATCCGTGGAAACTTCTCACCTCAAAGATATTCTTTGGTGATGGCCAATTTTTTATTACCTCCACCTTATTTGGATCCATCCTCAACTCATCTGTAGAAATAAAAAATCCTAAGTAAATGAGCTCTGTCTTCATGAATGAGGATTTATTCACATTTATCAACAACTTCTCCTACTGTAGTCTCTACATCACTGTAGCCAAATGTTTCAGATGCTCTGCCACTGTTCTACTAAAAATCAGTATGTCATCCAAATACACAATGAAATTTTTTTCGATGAACTCCCTCAGGACTTCGTTCATCAACCTCATGAAGGTACTTGATGCATTCATTAATTCAAATGGTATAACAAGCCATTCATACAATCTTTCGTTTGTTTTTAATGTTGTTTTCCACTCATCACCTTCTCTCATGCGGATTTGATGATAACCGCTTTTCAAATCAATCTTTGAAAAATACTTTGCTCCACTCAAGCAATCCATCAGATCATCCATCCTTGGCAATGGAAATCTGTACTTGATGGTTATCTTGTTAATCACCCTCGAGTCAGTACACATCCTCTAGCCTTCGTCTTTCTTCAAACTGAGTATTGTTGGAACAACACACGAACTCAAGCTTTCCCTAACCAAACCTTTGTCCAACAACTCCTGGACTTGTCTTTTGACCTCTTCATTCTCTTGCGGCATCAATCTATACGCGGCTTTGTTTGGAAAACTGGCTCTTGGTATGAGATCAATATGATGACTCACACTTCTAATCGGTGGCAATGAACAAGGTAGTTCATCCACTACTATGTTAGCGAACTCTTCCGGTGGTTCCTAAACCTCTTCTGATAGATCATCCACCCTTGTGATGATCAAAACAATCTTCGGTTTCTTAACCACAATGAACTATGGATCCTCCTTCTTCTTAACCTCTGTAAGAAGTTCCTTCCGACTCATGAGAAGTACAGTGTTTCTTACTTCCAGTTTCACCTCCTTATCTTTGATTAGAAGCAACATGTGAGTCCTCCCATTCTTCTCTAGGTTATATGTGTTCATTCTCCCATCATGAATCACATTCCTGTCGTATTTCCATGATCTACCCAGCAATAGATGAAAAATATCCATAGGAATGACATCACATAATATCTTATCATTATATCCTCCTATCTTGAATTCAAATAAACACTGTTTAGTGACAGTTACCTGATGTCCTTTTTGTAGCCATGAAACTCTATATGGACTTGGATGATCAATCATCTCTAGCTCTAGATTCTCTACCATATCTGTAGAAACGAGATTATCTGTGCTACCAATATCCACGATGACCTTGCATACCCTATCCTTGGTCTTGCAAGCAATCCTAAAAAGTCTGGTCCTTTGGACTGAACTCTCCACCTCCTTCTCTGGTGTCAAAAGAGATTTTCGCATCATCAGCGATCTTCTGCCTTCAACATTTTCTGCGTCCACATCTCGCCTCTGTGCTTTGGCGATGTGAGTTTCTCCTCCTTCTTTATTTTTGTCTGGACACTCGTAAGACTTGTGCCCATTCTTTCCACATGTGAAGCATGTTATTACTCCACCTCTTCCTCTTCCTCTACCTCTAGTATGAGGAAAAGTATTATTGTCAGCATAATCTCCCCTCTCTTTAGTATGCTGCCCTCTCTGTTCAGCATATTTCCCTCACTGTGAGGTTCCACCTCTCTTAATTCAAGTCTGATGTTTCTTCCAGTCCTCCTTGGGCTTCTGATATTTGTCCTGGGCAACTGATTTTCCTCTGGGCTGACTTCTACCTCAGCCTCTTTGACCCTGCTTTCAGCTCATCTTCTCTTCATCTTTCAGAGCCATTTGATAAGCATCTTCCACCGTTCAAATAGTTACCATGCTCATCTCATCCTGGATTTCATATATCAGGCCATTCATATATCTGGCAACCTTCTCATCATCACTTTCCCGATGACATACCCTGATGTTCATCTTGTAGAATTCTTCAGTGTATTCTTTCAATGTCATCAGCTTCTGTCTTAGGTTTGGTAAACCTGCACCCACAATCAACTTCAAAAATTCCCCCTTTTTGCTTCGAGAAATCAGACTTTGTACTTTCGTGAATCTATTGGTCACACACTTGTCTCTCAAATCTCCAAAACCTAAAAAAATTCAATGCTGACCCTTCCTCTTTCTCCTTCGGACTTTTCCCTATCGCGATTTCAGCAGTTGTGGTGTCCAACAACTTGTTCTCACAATTCCTGAAATCCAATATTCCAAAATTCCGACATGCTCACATGGTTGACCTTTCAACGCCCCTTTACTCCATCGGGAATTCATACTTCACAATATCATGAATCCTAATGAAATGTATTCGGAACTTCACTCCTCAAAACTCCAAAATGGTCAACGAAGTTTGAATCCATGTCAATAGTGTGCCACCTGTCCGCTCGATGACTCCTCTGTGGCCCACACAATTCTTTAGCCTTTGGGACTTCGCGATTCGGGATATCGCGATTCTCGTTGCAAAGTTTACGGAACTTCAACCTACAAAATCCCAATATTGAATCCATGTGTAAATACAACGACCCTTGTGGCTTGGATCTACGGTCCTACCCCTCTTGAGCTTAGAACCTCTAGGAATACTCACGGTAATTCCCCTGCTGTTCCGTGAGATCTGACGGCTCATGAGATTTTGTGGTTTCTCCTCAGAGAATTTCGACCATCTGTTCTTTTGCCTGAGAATCTCTGCACAAATTTGACAAGGTGTCTCTCTCCATGGAACTCGTCCTCCTGTGGTCCCTCATCACTACACCTTCTTACAAACTTTCAAGGCAGTCGGCCTCTGCCTTCCTTCGACCCCTTTGAAGGTCTAATTCCTTCTAAACTTTCCACGACACTGCGTCTTTTAGAAGAACCCTTGCACGCACTCCTTGCGGCAGACTTTCAACACTTCCAAGTGTTGGAATCCTTTGACTCTGCGCACACCTGCAGTAGCAGTCTCTCAATACTTCACTCAGCCTGTGCACTCCTTGCACGGCTCATGTTCCCATTGCACTTCTATGGAAATGAGAACAAAAATATTTCTCTCCTGAGCTTTCAAAGACAAACCTCTAACCACCTTATCGACGCACTCCTTGCGGACAATTCAACTACACTCCTTGCAGGAACTCTTGCTCAGATACAAAAACAATTGAAACTCATTCATTTTCCCTTTCCTCTCAGATTTCAAACATTCAACAAGAAATCATTCATACATAGCATAAAAGCAATTGCATGACAGAAAGAGTAAAAAACATTCATGAGCATAACATCGAAAGATGCATACACAAAGAATATATGGACACCATGAGTCTGAATCACAACTTTCTTGTATTAATTCAGAACTTTTGTACATGGAGTCTGCTTCATAGCTCTCTCTACTTCTCCTCTATGCTCTTCTTCCTAATGTTACAATACACAATGAGGGTGTCTATATCCTGTTTCCCTCTTGCGCTCTAAAACTGTCTAATCTAACATTCAATTCTATCTACATGCATTTACTACTATAAATGCCTCCTACCTACTAAGGACGAGAGAAAATCACTCAAGGTCCATTTACATTATACAAGTGCGCCTCCAGTTGATGTTTCATTAATGGTTCAAGATATTTCAAAATTTTTGCTGGGCTCTTTTCCAGCTGTCCGTTGTCTCTACGCTAGCTCGCTTGATATGCTCCTGCATCACACCTCTCTCTTAACATCTCTGGTAGTCGTCCGTGACCCCTTTACTCCATATGTGAGTCTAGTCGGCAAGCTATCGTCAGCCTACATCATCAACAAATAATGTCAGAACATATCCATATTTTATCCTCTAATCAAAAGCACTAAAATCAAACCCCAATGGTATACTCTCTGACTCGATCTAGAGTCCAAGGGATTCTACCGATGCCTCAACATCCTCTAGATCCTTAATCCTGCACACTTAGTAAAACCGACTCAATAACACCTGTCTATGTCGAGGTAGAAAAACAACATGTCATCATCCCATAACGCCTCATAATCAAAATCAAAAGTTTTAATAGCATAATAATCCGGATCACTTGCAAGCAAGTGTCCTCAAAGATTAATTTCACTGAGTGAGCCAGAGTGGGATGTTACATACACCCCCTCTTGTTCTAAACTTCTTCCCAAAGTTTCATAGTATATATGTTGAAATAAAGTGTATCATAGTATAATATGTCTATCAAAAAAAATGGAAACTGCTGGTGCATATCATTTGCGTCCTCCTAGATCGCCGAGTGTGAACTATAATTGTCCCACTGGACCTTGACCTGATCAATCGTTTGAAACCATAGCTATCGATTGTGATGATCCATGATGCATACCGGCTCAGCCATGAGCACCCCCTCATCCAATACCTACAAGGAACTCATGTCAATAAAATGTGTAGGATCACTAATATAATGTCTCCAAACAAATACATGAAAAACATCATGCATACGCCTCAAAGAATCAGGAAAGGCTAGTTGATAGGCCATGGGCCCCTTTCTCTCCAAAATTTTGAAAGGTCTCACAAACCTAGGAGATAGTTTAGCTCCCTTCCCAAACTTGATTGAACTTTTATGTGGTTTAACCCACCAGAAGACTCGATCGCTGACTTCGTAACTACGGTCGACATGGTGTGCATCGATATAACTCTTCTGTCAATCTTATGCTTCTTTAATCCTTTGTCTTATTTTTTTCATTTGCTCTTCCATTTCTTTGATCGCTTCTAGTCCCACCAGGACCCTATCCTCAAGCTGATCCCAAGTCAAAGGCATCTGACACAATCGCTCATAAAGAAACTTGAAAGGCGCCATCTTAATGGTGCTCTGGTAACTATTGTTGTAAGCGAATTCCACTAGTGGCAAGAATTCTTCCCAACGCTTTTGTTAGTCCATCACGTACATGCACAACATGTCCTCCAAGGTCTAGTTCATTTGTTTGGTCTTCCCGTTCATCTCCGGGTGATATGAAGTACTAAAGTTAAGTTGGGTTCCCAAGGCCTCTTGGAAACTCGTCCAAAATCGTCCAGTAAACACTGATCCTCGATCAGATATAATCCTCTTAGGCATGCCATGCAGCCTCACAATATCACTGATGAAAACTCTAGCTATGTCAGGTGCCTAATACGTCGTACACACAGGAATAAAGTGAGCAATCTTCATCAGAGTGTCTACTACTATGAAAATTGAGTCATGTTTCCTTGTTGTCAGTGGAAATACAACAATAAAATCCATCGAAATAACATCCCATTTTGATTTCAGAGTAGTGTGTGGTTGTAGTAATCCTGTTGGGTGTCTGTGTTCAACCTTTACCAGTTGACATTCTAGACATCTGGCAACATAGTTGACTATGTCTGCCTTCATTCCCTTCCAGAAGAATAAGGGTTTAAGGTCTGCCCTCATCTTCGTGACTCCCGGGTGAGCCATGTAAACTTCTCTATGAGCCTCGCTCAGGATCAACATCCTCAACTCATCATTTGGCGGTACATAGATCTAATTTTTAAACCTCAATAAGCCATCGCTATCAAAAGAAAATCCTTCAAATCATGGTACCATCATTGTATTTTGTCCAATAAAACTCTCGACCTCTTTGTCCCAGTAATCATCAAGATGTAAAGTTAGAATCGTTTCACATAGATTCGTCTAAAGAGGCAACACTGAAAAGATGTGTGGTCTCTGACTCAATGCATCCTCCACTAGGTTCACTATTTCTTTTATGTAAGAAATCTCGAAGTTGTACTCGCTAAGCAATTTTGACCAACGTCGTTGTCGCACATTCAGTTCGCTTTGTGTAAGTATGTGTTGTAGTCCACAGTGGTCAGTCTTTAGTTCAAATTTTCATCCAACAAGGTAGTGTCTCCAAACCTTCAAGGCATATACGATGGCTAACAACTCCAAATCCTACATCGCATAGTTCTCCTCATGCCTTCTCAGTTTCCTTGAAATGTAATCGATCACTCGTCCGTCTTGCATCAAGACTCCACCTAATCCTTCCTTGGATGCGTCAATGCATACCAAGAAGTCTGCATCCATGTCTGGGACCTTTAGTATTGGTGCTATTGTCAACAACTCCTTGAGCCTCTGAAATGCTTCTGCGCATTTCTCGGTCCAAGAAAACTTCTTGTTTTTCTTTTGCAACTCCGTGATCAGATTTACTATCTTCAAAAATCCCTCGATGAACTGTCGATAGTGTCCTACTAAACCCATGAAGTTATGCACTTCTGGGACATTCGTCGGTGCAGGGCATTCCATAATAGCCTCGACCTTGGCTGGATCCATGGCGATGCCTTCGCTGGAGATGACATGCCCTAAGTAAGTAATCTTCATTTGAGAAAATGAGCATTTGGACAACTTCCCATACAATTTGTTCTCTTGCAGACACCGTAGTACCAAGTGAAAGTGCTCATCATGCTCCTCCATCATCCAAGAGTAAATCAAAATATCATCAATGAATACTTGGATGAACTTGTCCAAGTACTCGCAGAACACCCTGTTCATCAAACTCATAAATACCCCTGGGGCGTTTGTCAGTCCAAATGGTAAAACAATAAACTTGTAATGTCCAAACCTCGTCTTAAAGGTGGTATTAGGGATGTCATTTTCCTTAATATGTAACTGGTGGTATTCTGATCGCAAGTAAATCTTTGAGAACACTGTCGTGCCCTTCATTTGATCGAACAGATCATCAATCGTTGGCAAAAAATACTAATTTTTTATCATTGCCTTGTTCAATTGATGATAGTCAATGTAGAGCCTCCATGACCCATTCTTCTTTCATATGAAAATAACAGGTGCACCCCACAGTGACACTAGGACGTATTAGTCCTAGGTCCAACAACCTGTTCAGTTTTATTTTCAACTCTTGTAACTCTGGGGTTGACATCCGATAAGGCGTTCTTGCTATCGGTTCAGTCCCCGATTTTACGTCTATGGGAAACTCCAATTTCCTTTTTGGTGGCATCCCAGGTAACTCCTCCAAAAATATGTTTGCAAACTCTCTCACCACCAAAAGGTGTTATAAACCTTCCACTAATCCCCTCTCATTTAATGCAAGGATTGCATAAATCTTGCACCCCTTGTGCATTCTCTTCCGTAGCTGTAAGGAAGAGATGAACCTGAGGGAAACTCCATGGTTCTGTCCTACAATCACACATTTCTATCCCTCGTCATTGACCAAGCTCAACCATTTCATCTTATAGTTGAGTATCGCCTCATGCAATTCCAACCAGTCCATACCAATTACGACATCATAAGATCCTAAGATTGTGACATACAGGTTGGCCCTTATGACAAACTCTCCTAGGTTAAGGATACAACCCGTAACCTTTCCTCCAACCTTCTGTTTGGCTTCTGAAGCCATCTCTACGAAGCTAAAATCATCTTGTTAGACTGACTTTACCTTAATCCTTTTTAGTGGTGCACCAGAAATGAAACTCTCGGTAGCACCGATATCTATCAAAATACTAAGGGTTTGGTTAGCGATAGTACCTATCGTCTCAAGCACAGTCGACTGGTGCTCTGCCTAGCAGTTATTCACCGTTGCATGAATCCGATGGGCCTTGCCTAGATCTCCCATGGTAGTGGGTCTGGTTGACCCAGATGCTCTAGTCCTCTCTACCAGGCAGTCGCGCTAGTAGTGTGGCTCCCCACACGTCCAACACCCCTTCATCCCAGTAGTCCTAGTACCCGAAGTAGAATATGATGGCCCATCGGCCAGGAATATCGGTCTATTCTTTTGAACAGGCCTAAACTTCTACTACCATGGTCCCTGATAAGGTGTCCACTGCTAAGGCGTCGGTCATCGAGGTGTAATGGAAGTGGATCCCCTCTGGAAGCTACGATATCCCAATGCACGTCTGGCTGGTGTCTGATGCTCCTATGCTCCATATGACACTTGCCCTGCTGGTATCCTTGGAGTCCTAGTTTGACCCCGGCTGATAAGCTCCTCCTCTGCTATGAGGGCCTTCTTGATGGAATCATGCAAGGTTTCAGGCATCAAAATCCTGACCTTTGCACGTATGTTATTATTAAGGCCGAACCCAAACCTGTTGACCTTAAGTTTCTCAATGTTGAGTTGCAGACCATACTGGAGCAACTCCATAAAATGGGCCTTCTACTCGGGCACCGTACGACCACCCTATCATAAGGCGTTGAACTCATTGAGCTGACGCTCAATGAAGTCCTCTGAAAGGTGCCTCTCTCAAAACCGTTCCTCGAACAGTTCCCATGACACGTCTTCGACGACCATGTTTAGTTGTGGTAGGAGCATCTTTCACCATAAAAGAGCGCTCCCATTTAGTTGAAAGACCACCATGCAGACCTTCATGTTGGACGTATAATCGTGAAGTGCAAAGAACATCACCATGTTCTCCAACCATGCCTCGGTGGCTGTGCTGTCCGGGGCACCAAAAAACTCAAGAAATTTGACCTTCTCGAGTTCATGGTGAATTCTACCAGTACCGACCGGAGCACGCGGTGGAACCTCAGCATGTGTCGGCGCCCTGGCTTCATCTCTATCCAAATGGTTGATCAGTGCCTCAGACATGCGCTGAAAAGATCTCATCATTCCGAATACATCGCCAACTGCTATCTACTCCTGTCCCATAACCTGCTCGTCTCCCTGGGGGTTAGACCCCTTAGGTGTGGATGCTACGAGAGGTATCATGCCTCCTCCCCTAGCACCCCGTCTTCTACCTTTGTGGCATCCTCTAAACATGATTACCTTCATGCACACAAGTCAACTCAATTAGCGACATTATAATCAAAACATATCAACGAAAGCTGTAGCGATCCCAAGTCATAGGTTGAACCCACTCTGATACCACATGTGATGGCCCACGCCTTGTTACGACAACAAACCTCACATAACAAGTACAAGTTTTTTTTTTTTGTATGTGTGTGGGTGTGTAGGAACGTAATAAAGACATTATACTCAACATCGCATCATGACGAAAAACACAATGCATGCAACTCATGCAACAACAACATAATGACTTAACATAAAATCACATCTAGCACTTGGAAGCAATGTATGACATTCAACCGATGAAGAACAAGAATGACTACCCGCCCATCCTGCCCTGTAATGGTTAGGACCTCCAGGACACATAATCAATGCTCAAGCCTAAGTTCCCATTGATATTGACCATTTAAGGTCTCAAGGCTTGTGATTGTTCCGAGGAACAAGGAGGTGTCTACATCCTGCTCGACACAAGCAGACCAAGCCTACTAAGCTAAGGAAAATCATCCTAACAACCCAACACACCCAGAATTAATTACACAAGTAACTATAACCCTTACAGTGAGAAACCAATCACACTAAATTTTTTCATAACCAAGTACCAACATTACTTATAATAAACAACACCACACTCAACGGGAAGCACAAGCTAAAAACGACTTCGTCAACCACCCAATCATTAATCAAGGCTAAATTGTTAAGCCCTAATATTGGCTCATTACCCCTTAATTGGGGCATATTAGATTAGTAATGTTGTTTTATTTATGTCGTCTTTAGGCCATTAGTTGAATTATACCTCCTAGTCTCCTATATATACCAAGGAGACATTTTCATTTTGAATCATCTTGCACTTGAACATTTAAGTGGGGTAAAAGGAGGTTGCCCCCTCAAAGAGGCTTATTATCTAAAATTATCTCTTTTTCAAGGCATTGAGTACTTTTCTTGAGGTTTTTCTATACTATATTTATGTTTGGTTCTTAACATATGGTATCAGAGCTCAAGGTCTTGGGGTTTCGCTGCTACATCTAAGACACCATGGAATTTTCACTATAACTTTTTTTCTACAATGTTTCAGAAGGAACAGCTTGGAGGAAATTTAGTAGATGGATCAAGGTACATTGGGTTCAAAATTCAGCTCTTGAGGCCTTATAATTCCAGAGATATGGCCTGTACAAGATAGGGTTCTGGAATCATCTTGAAATGAGTCATTGTGGAATTTGCGCTATAAATTTTTTTTTGTAACATTTCAGACCCTGAAATCTAGAGGCCATTTACAAAAATTAGTAAGGTATCTGTGATAAAATTTTTAGCTTCTGGGTCATCTTAAATTTGTAGATACACCTTGTGTAAGATAGGGTATCTGACTTGTCCTATTGACTAGTCTCAAGAAGGTGTTCAAGGTAAAACAATCATAACTTCTTGCTAGTGTATCCAAATTGAGTGGGACTAGTTTCATTGGATTGTGGACAGTCTGCAACATTTTGGGTGTGAGTTTTAGAATTTTATATCAATTATTTTGTGTGGGGAATTCTATACAAGTGAGATCTCCTGGAAAGGCCAAAAATATGCAACTTGTGAGGAAGTTACCATAGATTCCACTTGGCACATCCAATTTTGATCAGACCTGTGGAATTACAGAGAAGAAATATCAGAGAACTACCTAAAAGAAAGTTTCATATCCAGAAGGGCTAAAACTTGGGAAATAGAATAGAATAAATAATGTCTAGCAGAACTTCCTCAAAATCAAGATTCAAAAGTGATACTTGGCCAACATGCCACCAAAAAAGGGACCTTCTACACCAAATAAGCCTCTAGAAAATCCTAATTGGACTCTTGATGAAGGTGAAGAAATGCGTAGGGACATAAATGAACTACAAAAGAAGATGGATTCAATGGAATCTAAGTTGATGGATTCAATAGAAGCTAAGTTGGATACTAAGATGGATTCAATGGAAGCTAAGATCATGGAAGTAATGAAAAATTTCGTA
>JASDQU010014572.1:123451-136976 GCA_032191745.1 Picea mariana | reverse complement strand
CATGTTAAGCCCTAATATTGGCTCATTACCCCTTAATTGGGGCATATTAGATTAGTAATGTTGTTTTATTTATGTTGGCTTTAGGCCATTAGTTGAATTATACCTCCTAGTCTCCTATATATACCAAGGAGACATTTTCATTTTGAATCATCTTGTACTTGAACATTTAAGTGGGGTAAAAGGAGGTTTCCCCCTCGAAGAGGCTTATTATCTAAAATTATCTCTTTTTCAAGGAATTGAGTACTTTTCTTGAGGTTTTTCTATACTATATTGATGTTTGGTTCTTAACATAAATGGTCAATATCCATGGCTTAAAATGGTGTTATTTATAGATCAATTAACCAATCTAAATTACATTAGTCAACGAGTTACCACCCAAACTAACATGACTTACAACTCTAATTTAGCGGGTCTGAGTTACCAATTAGGCGATATCTAAAAATCCATCTAACATCAATTACATATCAAATTTATCAAGTCTAATTTATAGCTAGTCACAATTGTACAATCATTAAATGCAACTTACATTGAATGGGTCTATATTTCCATCTGGTCATCCATGTACCATAAATATTTAACCTTAAATGCGAATCGTTTTATCTAGTATACTTAAGTCCATAAGTACAATCCACATTAATATTACAAGTCTAGCATGCAACCTAGAAACACATATCAATAATTAGAAGACTAACTACAAGTTTAATACAAGTCTAAATTATAATTTAGTTACCGGTCAAAGTTCAACCAAAGGAAAACACAAGTCTGAAGTGTAAGCTAAATACAAGACTGATTTGCACACTAAAAACAAGTCTATACTACGAATGAAATACCATCTAATTTAACAAATTAATTGCACATAATGATATTAACTAAATTGATAGGTATGTCATTATTAATGTAACACCCTTCTGTAGTATTACTTACATCATGCATGTCCATCACATATAAAAATATGTTGGCGATTAAATGCAACGGTGGTCTATAAATATAAGTGGTTACCGACAATAAATGAGTGCCATTTAATGCAAATTGAATGCCAATTAAAGCTAGTTTGCGGTCAAATAAAGACCCTTTCTATGCTCATTCATGCGATTTTAATGCTACCCTGCCTATGTAACTAAAAGTCCAGTCAAGCTAATCAATGCTCATTAAATATATTGTTGTTTATAGTTAAAAGTTATTCCAGGCCATTAATGCACAACGATGTTGATCATTGTGATACACTAGAGTGGACTTCTAGATGTCAGGAATTAATAAATGGCTGTCAGCAAATAATCAGTTATAAATCACTACCTTTTAAATGGGCTAATCAACCGAACATTTAAACATTTTAGATGTTTTTTTTTTCTTTTTTTCTTTTTTTTTAACTCAGAAGTTACTAATTAAAATTTATTATTTAACTAACTACAACAAGAATCTTTGAATGCAAATCTGAAGGACTCGACCACATGGAAATTCAAATGGAAACGATAAAATCCTTGATATTACAAGCAATTCTAATGTATTGAAGAATGGGCATCCGTGACAAGTCGACTCAAGCGAACTAAGGTAATATTCCAGGTGGCGCTTACCTGGATCATGATAATCATTACAATTATAAGGCTCAACACAGACACCTAATTACCTGTGGTAGATAGCACTCAAAAGGAGGGCAACGAAAATTATAGACGTGGCCAGGTCATGGGTTTCATCATCGGGCCACTTCTTCAGTTAACAATGTTCAACCATACGCAACAGTCAAAGCAATGAGGACAACCGTATCTAAATCATCCACCAAGCCCGAGGATAAGTTCACATGACAACACAAGGGCTCAGCACTAGATGCTAAGGAGAAAGCCCATAATGGGGCGTAACATTGCACCACACTTCCAACTGCCAATAAAAATAAAGAAAAACAAAACGCAGCCAACAACCAAATAAAAAAAATGAAGAAAAACTAAAACGTAGCAAACTACCATACGCTACCCATCAGAAATTAGTGTTGGAGAATGCCAATAACCGTCCACTATGCATCACTAGATGGCGAAAGCCAAGGGGCTAATAAACAACTAAACACCTGGGGCAGTTCCAGCATAAGTCTCAAACAAACATTTATGCAGCTTTACCCCTTAGGCCCATCAATTCAACATATCAGAACACAGGCAGGAAACTCAATCGATAAAACACAGGTAATAAATTCAAATCTAGCAAGTAAATTCAGGCATAAAATCGAGCAAGGTAGAGGGACAGATTCCCTGTGCAAGTGAAACAAATTGCAGTCACATAATAATCCCCACCAAACGCAGGTAATAAATTTGAATCAGGCATATAAATTCAAGCATAAAAATCGAGCAAGGTAGAGGGACGGATTCCCTGTGCACGTGAAACAAATTGCAGTCACATAATAGTCCCAACCATTACTCTAAAATCTGTAAAACAATTTCCTATTACGTGGCAGGTGAATCTGTCATTTGGAGGTGAGAAAAACACAAAGTAGAATCACAAGGGAGCACATTAAGCGCAGAGCTACACTAGCCCGGAAAATATTTAAACGCAGAGTCAAATTAGGGGAGGGGAACTATAACAGCGGTGGGAGCATTCAATACAGGAAGGCACAATGACCATCAATCAATCACAAGAAACCACTGGGTGGACGACTAACAGGTGCATCCTTCGCTCATCATCCTCCCACAGAAAAGCAGGGCATTGAGATCCAGAGGTATTTTAAGGCTAACTAGACGACCTGTTGACGGGCAAAATTGACCGTCCATCAACTGGAAGAGTGGAACCAGTCCGAGGTTGTCTAATAACCCAAGCCGTTTGGGATGAACCACCCTGATGGGTTTAGCGGCTCCGTTAGCCGATCTAAGGTCCTAAGAAAACAAAAAAAGAAAACTATTCTAAACTAACTAATCTAACTAAAACTAACTATTAAACAAACTAAACTAATCTAATTATTCTATATATACAATTTATTAACTACTACTATACTAACTACTAACACAAATAAATCTTATTAACAAAATGTACAATATCTACAATTTACAGATTTAAATAAAACCTGGAAAAATTCATTTATGTTCTGCCCTAAGACAGAAAAAGATATTTTTTATTGATTTTAAGATTTTATGAACAAGAAAGAAAACAAAAAACTAACTAAACTAAACAACTAATATACTAATTCTAACTACACATCTAAAATACAAATATATCTAACTAAAATACTAATATTATACTAACAAATTAATGAAAATAAATCATGAACTGAGATGGAGAAATGCTCCAGGTTTGTCCTGTGTATGAGGATTGTCTTAGCTGATCAGAGGGAGGAAACCCGCACCGAATTATCCAGGAGCTTATCGTAAACGATAACTGCAGTACTCTTCAATTATGATCACAGGACAAACAAGACATAAAAATAACAACAATCTTATAATTTATAAATCTTCATCGTTAGATAAACCTATATGCAAAGACTTATACGAAATAATTCAATTGATGAAGAAGAGAAATCTGTCATTCATTAACTGAACAAAGTAATTGCTGTATTTTAGATTAATGAAAGAAATCAGACATGGATCACATTAATTAAATCATATCATTCTGCAAAGACTATGATAGCTAAAGTAGTCTATAATCAACTGGTAATGACATGCATAAACTTGAAACAAAAGATTGATATAATGAAAAACGAAAGCTGTAGCAAAACATCAACTCCTATCTCAGTTTGTATTAGAAATCCATAGCCTGGTTCCCTCATAAGTGAGGATGATCCTTATTACAAAAAATAATAAGTATTTAAAGAGCTTCCACAGGGTAAAACATCCCTATGGAAGTTATCAAAACTGTTTACATAAAATCTGGGAAGATATCCCAAGTTTAACTAAACTAGGAACCTAAAATAAAACTAAAACACACAAATATCCCCTAGACTGTCCAGTATGTCCAATGCAATTCGGATATACCTGAAAAGGGTAAAAAATGGACAAGTTAGAAGGATCCTTTATTAATAAAATGATAAAAATGTAATTCTATAGACTAGCTACAAAATCTTGCGATTCTGTAGCTGGTCTAAATAAGACACAAAATCAACATTAAAATCAACTGACATCTTTTAACTAACATCCAATAGCTATTTGAGAACAAATCATTCAATTTAAAATTGTTATACCATTCGAAATCAAACAGGATCAAGATCAATCAAATGACTAGAGAGATAAGTGTACTCTGTTTCGCTTGTTACCACAAAGTCAGAAAAATAGAATCATAATCAAATAGTTATGAAATCGATATAATTAAAATAAATTGCAGGCAATTGTTATGCTACCTCATATATAGGAGACACGATCATATCCAAACAAGATCATTTCCACATTGAAATAACTGTATAACAAACGATCCAAGCCATGAGAGAATTAAATCATAACTGACTCGTGAATGTTCATTAACGAAATCATAACAGGATCAATCAGTTGATAACAGGATTCGTAAAAGTTGTCCGATCGTCCGTTAATGCAAATTCAGGCGGAAAAAATCATTCAAGAAATCATTTCTTGAATGCATTTGGAAACGAATATTATCCGAATTTCCCCATATGAATTAGACAGCAACAACATAGGTCAATTTGAGTTAACAAACTCGTTTGAAAATAAAAATTGACAGAGCTGTAATCAAATCTATTTTTGATACGAATAAAAATCATAAAATCGATCTTACTAACTGATGATACACAGCAATCCAATCAAGCAAATCGAACAGCTGGGGTTTAACATAGTCGTCATGGATCGAAATCATTCCATAATTTGGGCATGAATATAATTTGCACAGAATTAAATGAGAGTATTATTTCCATAAAAACAAAGTCATTCTTCCCAACTCAGAAATGATCAGAGTTGTATTCCCTATTTAGAAAATTATATGACACAGCATATTAAAATATCGTAACAACCAAATTCACGAAATCATTCGACACTCACAGCATACAAACTAACCATAGCGAAATCAAATCAAAACATGATCGTATTCTAAATTTAGCATGAAAAACTCTTGTTCAGATTAGATACAAAACAAATCCTATTGAAATCAAATCAAATCTGATAAGAATCTATCAGTGGCTAAACTGGGAATGAGCAAATTGTGTATCCAAATCAAAGCTTCATTTATTTTTAGCAGTGCAAAAACAATGTACAGGATGAACAACATTATGACAGATCCATTTCAAAAGATAGACAGAGCTATTTGAAAACCAAACTTACATCATTATATTAATCCTGGCCATTCAAAAAAAACAAAGTGATATCAAAATTCATACCTGTATGGCGAGAAAACATCTTGATCATGACAATTTGGAGTTGACCACGGCTATGGTTGATTCAACATTCTTGAGAATGATGGAACCAGTGGTTCTCTGCTTCCTATCAGTTTCTTGAAATTTGTCTCTTTGGCTGGTCAATACTGCAACTTGATTTTCCAGTGACTGGATTTTCGATTGGATTAGGGGAACGTCGATGTAGTATCTTTCCAACCACAAATCACATTGGTCACAGGATGACTGTCCGGGTCTCAAAAGTGCAAGTGAGGGTTTGGTTACATTGCCGAGGGTTTCGTTAGGTAATTTGATCCCAGGGTAGCTAGGATTATTCCTTAGGGAAGGGGGAAGATTAGAAACGAAATCATAAGGTGGCTCGGGACATAAACCCTATGAGTAAGGGTACTCACTGGCTAGGAAACGTTCTACGTCAGATTCTGAATCCTCACTAAGGACTATGGGCTTTTGCTCAGCAATGGGTTTAGGTTTATTCCTAGCCATTCTCAAAATAAGCCGAGCGTTCCTTTTACCCTTGGCATCAACAATAGGGTTCTTACCTTGGCCTTTTTGTTCACATGATTTTTTATAGCCTCGACCTTCTCTGCTATAACGTCGGGTAGGAGAAGGAAGTAGGACATGGAAGGGCATAGGTGGCTCGACCTTGGTTTCATTAACCACAGGCTTGTCAATCTGGACAGGGTCTGTATCATCAAAACCATTTCGAGCGATAAAATCTCACCAGCTATCATCGTGGAGACTTAAGTGGTAAACAATGATAATTTTAACAAGTCCATTGTGGAACAGTCTACTATCGGCCTTCTCCCTTTTAAACCTTTTTGACATTTTGTACAGGCTACGTTGAAAATAAAAGGGCATATTCAATGGGTATCCCATAAAATTCATTAACAAATGCAGGTGGTAGAGAAAAACAAGTCCATATCGACCTTCACAGATCACAAATTGTTTGACCACCATCAAAGTATCATGCCATCGTGGTTTAAGCATAGAGACGAGCATACCTCTGTCACAAGATGTGACCTTTCATGAGATGAACAGTAGTGGCCATGGCACCTCCTCGACCTTAGAATTTTTTAACCAACGTTGTCCCGTGGATGGTAACCCTATAGCAGAACTAATAAAATCCTCATTGATTTCCAACTGGATGTCACCCATCTTGGCTCTACAACCATCAAAAGTCAGGGTGAACTATTGTGCAACAAATAAGTTAAAACCCTCAAAACTCTGCACGAAGGTGAGCCAACCGTTATCCTCTATGTCTTTCCGGGCATAGTCAAATAGTAGCAAGGCTTGGCTACCATTCGGCTCGATTCGCACCACCGGTGCCATGGAGCCGAGCACATGGTGAACGCGCTAGGGTTTGGATCATAGCACACACAGGAGTAGAGTGCATGAAGGGTTACCCGAACTAATAGAGGTGAAACAAGGATAATGGATAGACATTAATGTCATCATGCGAAGGTGGTGGAGCTTATCTCTACCATGCATAATAGTTATTGCCAAGGTACAACTGTCATCTTATAGCTGTTCTACCCATTATAGTATAGTTCAACAATCATGTAACTTGGACGACCAATGAAACCAATGATAAGTGTATAAAACAACGCACACAATCAATGTTATGCCATAGTTTTAAAACCAATCATACAAATTGAAATCAATACCAAGTGTTTTAACTATGTGACATATAATGTATCAATTCATATAAAGAGTTTAAGCGAGGTACCAATGTGTTTTGAAACTAGGTATCATGTCAAACGAAATATATCAAGGTTTAACCATAATACCTATATATATTATGAAACCAATGTGCAAAGTAATTTGATCAAATAACATGTAAATCCAAATGTCAATGAATTACAAACTCAATGAAACCAAGTCACACAATCAATCCAAGAATGTCCCATGAGTACAGATCAAAAAGTTTTGCCAGTTTCATAACGATAAGTGAAATGTCAGCGCAATGGGAATATTGACAAGAAGGATACGACAGTACAAATAATGATTTTAATGTGACTACGAAAGACCAAGTTTTCACGCCTACAGTCGTGAAAACAAAAAAAACGAAGGTAAATGTGCAAATGTCGCAAAAATAAAAGTGTCGTTTATTTGAAAATTGCGACGAAAAAATGATGTTTGCAAAACATTGGTGTAGGCAGCTTATAAGATAGTGGGAAAATGTGCATTGGCTACCAACAATGGTGACACACTGGTAGAAGCAGTTATCTCTGCCAAAAAGAACAAATTTAGATTAGGACAGCAAAGATAATTCCAACTCAAAAATAACAACCAGAAAATCATACAAACATCATCATTTACCAACCATTCCATCAGTGTTTTAAAACATGAAAACTGATAACAGTCTTAAGACCAACGAATTACGATATTAAAGATAAAATCTCCAATACTGTTGACAGAGTCACTACTGCCAGCAGGCATCCATAGCCTCGACAGGGTTGCCATTTAACCCACTCTGACATCTGTATCCTGCCAAGAAGTTCTGGATCAGAATAAAGGACATTAAGAGGATTCTTATTTGCAAATTTTCATATAGCCGACATTGCTTTACTGCCAGCAGGCCTGTTCAGTACCTCGACAAAGTTGTCTTAGCGCCATGCATGCATTTACCTGCTGTCAGCAGACCTATTCAGCATCTTGGTAGGTTTACAAGAATTTCCCACAGCTCTTATTAATAATTTTTTTTTTTTTTTCATAGATATATAGTTGAGCGGGGTGACGCTCAAAATTATGATATTTTAACATATTTTTTTATACCTCGTCAGAATTTTTTAGAACTATCCTTTGTTTAGATCCATATATGTTTCATTTACAAAAACAACTTCCTAAGGCAGGGAGACATCTTCTGAGTCATTCCTTTATGGAATGGGGACAGCGTAAAAAGATAATGGATGATCATGAAAATCTTTACTCAGAGATCCAAACTAGCCATCTTCTTTTAAACAACAGACTTTTCCAACATGGATATAAATTTCAGAAATATCATTGATGTTTATACCTTTTTCTTAGCAGTTATTTTAGGGAAGGAATTTTCTATTGTCTTTGTCTGAATAGCTCAGCGTACAGGTATGTGTGTTTCCAAAAACACAAACTGATAAATTCAAAGAAAAATAAAAAACAAAACAACAAATGAAAAATCAAACAAAAGAAAAATATGTACATAATATACAAGGGTTGTCATCAAGCAAAGTATATTTTCGGGGCTTGGCCATTCACCGGATAGGTGTCAAGCTTCCCTTCAAGATTCTGCAATCGAAAGGAACTGGGACCCAACTTTTCATCAATTAAAAATGGTCCAAGCCATAAGTTTTGAAATTTCGTGTGCTCTCCCTTTCCCTCATGCGGTTTGTCCCATTTTAGGACGAGGTCACCTACTTAAAAACTCCTATCAGAAGCAGAATTAGAATCAAACCATATTTTAACCAATTGTTGATGTTGATCTATCTTACGTTTAGCTTGGGCTCTTACCTCTTCTATCCTCATCAAAGCGTTAATTCGGTTTTCCAAAGGGGAACAATCTCCTTGTTGGACTTTCTGTGACAACTGAAGTGAAGGAAGAAGAATGTGAGGTGGCAGAATTGCTTCTCTACCATAGATGAGGAAAAAGGGGGAGTTACATACAATATATTTTGGCATTACCCTATCAGCCCACAACGCGTTCAAAAGTGCATTGTGCCAGTTTTTGTGATTTTCAACCACGGTTCTTTTGATGATTTTAATCAAGTTCTTGTTTGTTGATTCTGTCAATCCGTTGCCCTGGGGGTAATAGATAGCATAATACTTCAGCTTAATTCCTTTTTCCAAAGTGAACTCGCTCATCTCAAGAGAGGAAAAGTACAAAGCATTATCAAATACTAAACAATTAGGGATACCGAAACGAGTGATACTATTCGAATTTAGAAAGGCAATTACCTGACTGGTGTTGACAGTTCTTAATGCAGTAGCTTCAGACCATCGAGTAAAGTAATCTGTGGCTGTCACAATAAAATTTTGTTGTTGCAAGGATGGAGGGTTGATTGGACCTATGATATCAAGGCCCCACTGCTGAAATGGAGAATCTACTGAAATGGGTTGCAAAGGAAAGGTTGGTTTTTGTAACCACCCTGATGCTTTCTGACAGATGATACATTTACGACACAAGGCATAGGCGTCTCTAAAAAGTGTGGGCCAGTAATAACTGGCTCTTAGAACCTTATGAGTAGTGGTGTCACCACCAAAATGACCACCATCTTCTCCTGCATGCAACTCTCGCAAGACTTTTTCTGCTTCGTCTTTTTCAAGACAACGCATCAGTACACCATCAAAATTTTGACGAAACAAAACACCATTAGCCAGATGAAGGGAGGTAGACTTTAATCTCAACGCTCTTCTTTTAGCGGGGTTCAGGTGATGGGGGGCTGACCCATGTTCAATACAAAATCTTATATCGTCATACCAAGGACTAACAAGGTTTTGTGTGCAATAGATTAGACTTTGATCGCGTTGTCCTAGGTTTGATTTATCACTTTCTTCCTGCTGTTCTATTGCTGAATCAACAAATAACTTGCATAACCCTTGGCCTCTCACTATTTGAGCTAGGGTGATTTCTAAGTCATATTCCTACAAGGAGGTGACCCAGTTAGCTCTCTTTTCTCCTAGTTCCTTTTGTACTAACAGATTCCTAACGGCTGGGTAAGGGACAATGATTTTCATCCTTGACTTCAAAAGAAAATACCGGAAGTGCTTGACTGCTTTGAAAACAACATAGGCTTGCCAATCTACCACTGGGTAATTAAGTTCAGTGCCTTTGAAAGAGGATCTCATAAAGGCGATGGGTACTTCATTGTTCTCGACATTCTTTTGGGTTAAGACAGAGGCATAGGAACGGTCAGAGGAAAAAGTATAGAGTGTAAAGTCTTGAGAGAAGTTAGGGATCATAAGAGATGGAGCATCAATTATGGCCTTCTTTATTGCGTTAAAAGATTGATTTTCTAGGGGTCCCCAATGATATTGGGTGTCTTTCTTAATCAAATTCTGTAAAGGCCTGACCATTTCAAAGAAACTAGGGACAAATCTTCTCACAAAGTTAATCTGGCCTAAGAAAGACTGCATAGATTTTTTGGATGTAGGAGGGGGGAGTTTCGCGATGACTTGAGTCCTTTCGGGGTCAATAATCATCCCTTCACTAGACACAATGAATCCTAAAAGTTTACCCTTTTCTAGTGCAAAGATGGATTTTTTAGGATTCAAGGAGATGTTGTATTTACAACATCGCAGTAGGATGGCTCGTAAGTGAGCTAGATGATCGATTTTTTTTTTTGAAAATACAGTCACATCATCTAAGTAAACTATGACGGACTGATTTATTAAGCCTCGGAAAGCAATGTCCATTGCTCTCTGAAAAGTGGCACCAACATTAATCAATCCAAAAGGCATTTTGCGATAAGCATAAGTTCCCCACGAAGTACGGAAGGTAGTTTTTAGTTGGTCTGGAGGAGACATTAGGACTTGGTTGTATCCAGAGAAACCATCCAGTAAGGATAGCCTCTCAGAAATAGATACCTATTGAAGGATCTGTCCCATGGGTGGGACATGGTAGTTGTCTTTATCAGACGCTCTATTAAGGTTTTGGAAATCGACGTAGAGTTGAATTTCCCCATTTTTCTTCTGGACTGGGACAAGGTTAGAAACCCATTGAGTGTGCCTAATAGGAAAAATTATCTTAGCATTTAGGAGCTTATTCAATTCTTTTTGAATGGTCGGTTCGAGCTTGGGGTGCATTTTCCTTATTTTTTGTTGAAAGGGTAAGGTTTGGGGCTTCATCGGGATGACATGCTATATGATGTTAGGGTCGAAATTTTTGAGGTCATCGTACGTCCATGCAAAGACATCTTTAAATTCTTTGAATAATTTAATAAATGCAGCTTTTTCTTGTCTAGAACATCCCAACCCTAGATTAATGCACTGAGGATTTTCATTACTTCCTAAGTTTACTTTTTCATAAGATAATGAGGAACTATTGGTTTTACAATTGACCATCTTTTTAAAATTACCTTCAAAATCATAAAACTTCTCTAATCTAACTACAAATTTGGGTATCGAATTTACTATGTCCGATGGAGCTTCAGGAGTTTTCGGATCAGGTATTATTGTAAAATCGTGCAAATTGTCATCGTGCGTGCATTCGTCTATCACCGCATCTTGAAAGGTTTATTCCATGTGCAGAAAGTTAATAATCTGATGATCGTCATAAAAACCTCTCTAGTTCATGATGTTGTCGGGAACAGATGGCCAAAACAGCAGCTCAACGGAGAATGCATCTGGTTATAAGCCTTCTGCAGGAAGAAGTTTATAAGCTACATTAGCTAATAAATCTTCTTTAGCATTATTTAATCTAGGAACGGAATTTATATTGAAAGAAGAAAATTTATTCATTAAGTTCCATACCTCAAACTAGTAGCTTTTGAGATGCAGAGACAAACAGTGGATAGAATCTCTCACCTGTCTAACCACTACTTCAAAGTCGCCAAAGACGGTTAAATTTTAAATGTTCATATCCGAAGCTTTTCTGAGACCTTGCAGTAAAACCTCATATTCTGCAGTATTGTTAGTACATTCAAATTCCAACCTACATGCAATCAATGTTTTGTTACCTGCCGGATCGATAATGACACAGCTTGCTCTAGCTCCTTCTTTAGACCTTGACCTGTCGAAATAAAGAGAATAGATTTGATTCACATCGGGTACATGGGATCGTTGCGTGGAAGTTGTTGGCTGCATATATGCTACAATCTCGGACTGTTGTTCTGGATTGGTGATAGGTAAATCCTTGTCCATGAAATTTTCGAAGAAGGTGTCCATCCCTTGTACTTCAGGTGAATCAACAGAAGGTGTATATGGTTTGTTGGGATTGTTCAAATCTGTGGCTATGAACTTAAGGTAGCGCTCATGATTCACCTTTATTCTATTAGGCTTTCCATTCTCCCGAAGCCATAGATAGGACCAATCTGTCGCGAAATAACCATGTAGCTGCTCTGACAAGTCCCTGCTTAAAAAAAAACCATACACTTCTGGAATATCCACAACAATTATATCAATAACTTGATGAACCTTGGGGTTAGACAATAATCTAATAAGCACATTCTTTAGTTCTCCTATAACTTCATTGTCTGATCAAGTTGTATGATTTTTAAAGTAGAGGGTTCAACTTCAGCGTTGATCTTTTGGCAAACAGACCAAGGCATCACATTGGATGACGCTCCTGAGTCTGCCATACAATTGTGCACGTTTTTATTAAAGATTTCGAAAGTTAATAAGAATGGAGGTACATTTTTTCGAGTACTAAGAGTGGTAGCTTGTGGCTTTTTACTCGCAGTTTCTAAAGCTACTTTTTCTACATTTTTTACATCATTTACATTATTTACAAGAAGTCTTCCTTTATCTTGAGGATCAAGATTATTTTTAGTGGAACTCTTCTGAGGAGCTTTGTTTTGTACAACCTTATTACTACTTGAATTACCATTTTTTCCATTTTCTGAGATATTTTGTAACATCTTTTGTAACAAAAATGGAAATTTCAGTAACTCATAAACATAAATGTTAGCTCTCAAATTTTTAAGATCTTCAACTACATCATAATATAAGTTGGGGTTCACATTACTCTGTTTAGTCTCAGCTGGTTTAGATTTCTTTGGTGGTGAAGTTGTAGTATTTTCGGGAGAAGATTTATTTGTAGTCTTACTCCTAGTATTATAAGGATGAACTGTCTTGAAGTTAGATTGAAAGATGCTATCATAGAAGTGTCCAAAAATGTTTGGAGAAGACTCCTCTTCTTGAATTGTTTCTTGTTCAACTACCTCCTAAGGGATCTCAGGGGGCATCAAGTTATCTTGGGCTTCTAGAATTGTTTGAAGGGCACATTGCATTCTTTCTAGATTTAGGCCTTCGGTGGTTGGATTAGGTCGGTTGGTAGGAAAAGGCTTCCAGAACGGGGGTTTGTAAGTCCCTTTGCTCGAGGAAGCTTCCTCGGTCATCCTTTTTAAGTCTATAACTTGATTTGATAGTTTTTGAACAACTTTAGTTAAGTTTTCTAAAATAGAGCTTTCAGGTTGTGTTTTACTTTGAGTGGGTCTGGGGAGGATTTCGATCTTCTTTTTGGAAGAAGCACTAGTCTCAGTTTCGTTGCTAGAAGAGTCTTTAAGACTAAGTATGTCTTTTTCAATC
>JASDQU010014572.1:98162-115043 GCA_032191745.1 Picea mariana | reverse complement strand
TATGTCGAGGTGGAAAAAACAACATGTCACCATCCCATAATGCCTCATAATCAAAATCAAAAGTTTTAGTAGCATAATAATCTAGATCACTTGCGAGCAAGTTTCCTCAAAGAATAATTTCTCTCAGTGCGCCAGAGCAGGATGTTACACTTGGCTTGTACCTTATGTGACATTTTTCCAATAATTCTCAGCACGGGTAGATTAAGGATTTTTTTCTGGTGAAATGCAACAATAGTCTAATATGGTATTAATAAACCATATTAAATCTACCCTCACATGTAAAGTACCTTTGTATAACTCTAATCATCTTATCAAAGTATTACATCATATGATTTCTAGGTAATCCTTTGGATAAGTTGTCTTCTCAATATTATGGCTTTAGGAAATCATTAGAAAAGTTATATTTCAAAGACATGGCTTTGAACCATTTTTCCCCTTGAATTGATATCTCTGTTGTTGTGGCAATATATTGTTCTGTAACTTCAAACTCAAGTGTACCAACTTTTGTCTTTATTCCACTGAAATTCAATGAAAACTGTTTGGCTACTTCAAGGTGCCCTATTTGCATCTTTTCACAAAACACTAGGAAGCCTACTCTCCAAAATGCTTCCTTGAAAAGTGGATCTAAATTAATGAGTTGCAAGTCATGGGGTTCAACTATGACAATATCTCCCCCTTTATGGACCTTCTTCATTTTTTTATCTTCCATGGAAAGTCCAATAAGAGTAAAACCTCTTTGATAATTGCTGCCAACATACTATGTCGTGAAATCTATTAAATTTAGGGTTTTGGTGCAAGTAGGGTTTATACCATATCAATAATTTAGAGACTAAAAATTTAACTAGAGCTAAACGCTAGATGGAGTGATGAGAAACTAACACTGACTGAAGTCTCAAATAGTAATAATTTGAAGCAACTATGTAAAATAGAGAGATTTTAGTGCTAATTTAGTTTGCAACAGGTGGGTTTATATCCAAGGTTTTCATCAAAATAAATTGCAGTTAAGAGATTCAATGTAATGATATTTTTTAAATGGAATGGTGGTACCTAAAACCTAATTTTAGGTGAGGTATTCTAGAGTTTCAAATTATGTATGAAACATGGGATTTGTAGTGCTAACCAATTTGCAACATCTACAATTATGTTGAAAATAGGTTTCTTGAAGAGTGTATTGATTTGAAAATGATGGAATTGAGTATGAAGAAATGGTACCTCACATACATTGTTTACCCCTTGTTTCATAGAGTTGAATAGGAAAGTTGGAAATGCTAATAGTTTGCAACAACACACAATCTGCAATGATAGACAATCTGCAACAACTATCTTTGGAAATGAAAATAACATGAAAATGGTTGAACCTTCCTTTTGAAATATACTTTTGGAAAATATGATGATGACATGGATATGAAAAAGAGAATCTACCAACTGTCACTTTTACCAAATTGTGATTATGTACGATTTAGTGCATGAGGTGTTTTTTGAAATGTTGCGAAGTTCTAGGAGAGTCTACAACAAATGATATTTTGACAAGTGACTCAACACTTAAATGGTTAAGTGTATATTTAAAACCTTTTGTACACCTATTTTGGAAAAAATACTTGATGGTGACCTTCAAACGATGCAAATATGACCAATACCTTCCCTCTTTACCAATGATTACAAACACCATCATGTCATCAAGAATTTTGTAAATGTACTCTGATCAACATTCTAGAACTAAGAGTAAATAAAAATCATGATTTATAGACATGAAGCATGAATCAAGACTTTGAGAGAATGACTTTATGACTTAAGCCTACAATTTTAAACAAATAACCTACAAGAAGGGAAAAACACATGATTGATAAAGACCAAAAGAGTCCTTCTCATACTAGACTAACAAAAACTTAAAAATATGGAGAAAAGCTTGACTCCTCTACATCCTATGTGTTAACATAAAGCTTCAAATGTGATAATATTCAATGAATCTTGATACCCATTATTATAGGAAAAATCAACCAAATGCAAGTAATATTCCCACATAGATGGTTTATACATCACATACATTCTCAACATGTCTTCAATTACTTGGTTGAATATCTATGTCTACGCATCTGACTATGGACGAAATGTTTTGATAAATTTCATATTTGTACCAAAACCTTTAAATAATCCCCTCCATAAATTTGAAGAAAACTTTGTATCTTCATATGAAACAATTGCCTTATGTATTCCATTTAACCTAGCAATTTCCCTCATGTAATTTTTGCAATATTAGCTATTCTATGAGTCATTTTCATAGGAACAAAATGAGAAGCCTTTGTGAATTTATGCAGAACTACCATTATTGAATCATGTTTCCTTTTTGTCATGGGAAACCTAGTTATAAAATCAATGGTTATCACTTCCCATTTCTTCTCTATAATTGGAAGTCATTGTATCAAACCCGCTAGGTGTCTATTCTCAAATTTCACTCTTTGACATTCCATACATTTAACAATGTAATCAACAACATCCCTCTTCATTACTAGCCAAAATAATTATCTTCTTACTAATACAATTATTTTTTGGTAACTGGGATTTTCAACATATGGAACATTATGCAGTTATTTTAAGACCAAATTTGTAGGTTCTCTAGAACTAGGAACACAAATTCTATTTGTATACATAAGTAATCCATCTTCCTTCATATCGTACTCTTTAATTTTTTGTTTTACATTTCCCTATTGTAAACTTTATTTTACATGTAAGTAGTTCTGGTCTGTAACAACAACATTTAAAATTATTCTCTTTAAATTTCATTGATGCATACTAATGGTTATAAGATGCATGATATGTAATATTATGTTGAGTGCATCAACAACTTTGTTTTACTTTCCTGTGATATGATTGATGTCAAATTCATACTCACTTGAAAATTCCAACCATCTAGTCTACCTGGAATTTAAGGTTGGTTGCTCAAAAAGACATTTCACACCACTATGGTCTGTCCTTAATTCAAATATTTTTCCCATGAGATATTTCTTCCACATATTCAATGCATGAAATATGGCAACAAGATCCAAATCATGTGTGGCATAATTCCTCTCAAATTCCTTAATATTTCTAGACTCACAACTAATGTAATTTCCATTTTGAGTGAGGACTCCATCCAAACCTTCTTTTCATGCATTTGTTCATACCACAAAAATTTTATTTGTGTTAGACTAGTAAGTAATTATTTCCACAAAGGAAAATTTTCTTTATACTTTGTTTTCCATTAAAATGTAATTCCCTTATTTTGTAAATAAGTGATGAGATGAGAAATCTTGAGAACCCTCCTATGAAACTCATTTAGTATTTGTCTAATCTCATAAAATATCAAACTTCTAAAACTTTCCTTGCTTCTATACATCCTCTAATGGATTCAATCTTATCTAAATCAATTCTTATTCCTTGTATAGAAATGATGATTCCCAAATAATGGATCCATTTTTGGTAAAAATAACACTTTCTTATATTCGCATTCAATTGATGTTCCCTTAGAACTTGCAACACCAACCTCAAGTGATATTCATTCTCTTCATCAGACTTAGAATAGATAAGTATGTCATACAAGAACATAATGAAAAACTTAAATAGATAATTTTGAATATGTCATTCATCAAGAACATAAAGACAGGTGGTGCATTAGTTAGTCCAAATGGCACCACTACAAATTCATAATGTCCATACCTAGTTATAAAGGTTGTCTTACTGATGTCTTATTGCTTGATTCTTACCTCATGGTATCCCAATCTCAAGTCTATCTTTGAAAATATGTTTTATCCTCTTATTTCATCAAATAGGTCATCAATTCTAGGTAGAGGGTATTTTTTCTTCACAATGGATTTATTCAACTGTCTCAAGTCAATACACAACCTCAATTTTCCATACTTATTTTTAATAAAAAGTATTGGTGCTCCCCAATGTGAAACACTTGGGCATATGTACCATTTCTTCAACAATTACTCCAGTTGGATTTGTAATTCTTTTAATTAAGGAGTTTTTGATATTGGGGCAACTCCTGGTACTAAATAAATAGAACAATTTATCTCCCTCTTTGGTGGAAATCCTAGTATTTCTTGAAATACATGTTCAAACTCTTGCAATACTGAAAAGTATTCAAGGCTTGGTCCTTTGGTATTTTTGGGCTCCTCCACATGAGAAACATTAAATTGAAAACCCTTCCAAAAACATCTATTTAACTGTAAGGATGAAATCTCCTTGATAGAAATGGGTCTTGGAATTCCTTTCATAGTGCTCTACTTTCCTTCTTCACTGATACATGTAAATGTCTTGTTATGACAATCTAGGACAACATGATGAATTCCATCCAATCCATTCCAATTAGGATATCATAAGACTGTAATGGGATGATATTCAAATTAGAGTTAATATTCACTCAATTCTGATTTATTGGCCAACCTCTAATAGTTTCATTGATCCTTATTTTGTTTCTAGTGGCTAATTGAACCAAACTTAAATTCTAAAGCTTACTCTTCTCCAAATGAAATATGTCCACTACTTTAGGATCACTGTAACAATGGCTTCTTCCTAAATCAATTAAAATATAAACATGCATATTAATGATCTTTCCATCCACATAAAGGATTGGTGTTTGACTTGGTGATCTTCTAAGGATGCATTATTATTGAAATATTTTTCTCCATGTATTCTACTGTAGTAGTGTCAGGAAATGCAGGGCACTTCCACACTAATCATAGAACAAGAGAAGAATAATTTAATCAAGAAAACAAATGACACAAGAAATCATAGAGTACACCGATATTTTACCTTGAAAACCCTTAACTGGGAAAATTGTCATCCCTTTGAGAGTTTGTCTCTCTTGTTTTCTTATTCATTTGGAATAAAAGGTTACATGTCTAAAGTTGGTCCACACCTAAAACAAAATCAACATCATAGCCTCTTGTACAGGAAAGAACATCCCTGTATCCAATTTGTCTTACATATGCATGACCAGTAACCTATGATTTACACATGAAATAGCATATTTTTCATTAACCTTTATGAACTTACAACACACCTCTTTATAGGATTTACAATATAAAAAACCTTAAATATTGGAGCCAAAAAATGATTACATATCTATGCATATCATTGGCTACAAATGTAGTAAATCTCAGGATTCTCTTACATTCGACTCCAAGTCGAGTTTACCAGTCAGCCTTCTTTCGGTCTCTAGTGAGTTGTCTCACACCTGCACTTCAACCTCTTTTTGGTTGAATTGTCATCGATATCTTCGACTTCGACTTTACCTCATCAACTCCCTTCACCTTCATCTTTTTGTCAATATACCTCGATTTCAACCTATTTTTGATCCACCTCGACTTCAACTTGTTGTCAATCCACCTCAACTTTGACCTGTTGTCAATACACCTCGACTTTGACCATCAGTCGATTCAACTCAACTAGACTTTCACTGCAAAGAATATAATAACCCAACTTTCTCCCATTTGTTTTCTTCTTTGCTGAAACAAGAGATTCATGAACTTTTTTTCACAGACCAAGGGAAACAATTTCCATTTCATCTCTACACCAAGAGAACTTCACAACACTCACAAAATTGTTCAAAGAGTCTTTTGTGTTTTCCAATGTGTCTACTTTCTCTAGTATCACCTATTTACTTTGCACGATGACTCTTACAAAATGGTATTGTACATCAATGTTCTTAGTATTTGAATGGTAAGAAGGGTTCTTTTCTATAAATATTGCACTTTGACTATCGCAAGTTACCTTCATAGCTCTTTGCTCAAACTTGATCCCTGAAAACAAACTTTGAATCCATATCACTTCTTTTCTTCCATGCGTGGTCATCATGTATTAAGATTTTGTTGTCAACAAGGCTATGAACGCATGTTTCTTACTCATCCAACTTATTTCTCCACCAAACATATTGAAGACATATCCATTGGTCGATCTTTGTCGATCCATATCTCTAGCCCAGGTGACCTCGACAAAGCCATGTACATCTAATCTACCATTTTCACCTCTAGGTTTTCCTTTGTATCATATAGCATATTCCTTAGTGTCACACAAATACATGAATGGTCTCTTGACAATTTTTTAGTGCTCCTTTCTAGGTGTCAACATGTACCTTCTCAACACTCCCACTGCATGGGAAATGTCTGGTCAAGTGTAGAACATCACATACATCAGAATACCAAATGAACTTGCATAGGGTTCACATGCCATGTCATCTATTTCTTCTTGTTTCTTCAGACAGTGTTCAACAATACTCCTTGCTCCTACAAGAATTGGCACCTTCACCAGTTTGCAATATTTCATGTTGAATCATTTAAAAAAAAAATCAATATACTTCTTCTTATTCAACTAGATATTTATAGTGTCTTGATCTCTCTTAATATACATTTACAAAATGAAGTTACTTGCACCAAGATCCTTCATTTCGAACTTGGAGAATATTTTCTTCTTCAACTCCTTTATTGCGTCCATGTTGTTTCCAATCAACAACATGTCATAGAATTACATGTCTACATATATGAAACACCCACCTTCTATCTTGGAATATATGCAGTGATCAACTTTGCTTCTCACAAGTCCAAAACTAAGGATGTATGTGTAAAACTTCCGGTACCACATCCCTGGAGACATATTTATACCATAAAGGGATCTTTTGAGTTTGCACACCAACTCTTCCTTTCCCTTTACTACAAATCATTTAGCCTGTTTCTTGTAGATTTATTCTTTTAGGTCTGTAGGAATATTGTATTCACATCCATCTATTCTATCTCCAGATTGAATGTTGCAGCTAGAGACATTAGTAATCTAATGGAAGTTAGCTTTTCAACAGGGGAAAACATATCACCGAAGTCAACTCCCTCGATTTGGGAATATCCTTCTGTTTCCAGTCGAGCTTTGAACTTCTAGACTTTTTCTGTGACATTCATATTCTTCTTGAAAAACCACTTTATACCAACAAGCTTTATTCCACTAGGTAACTTGAATAAATCCCATGTCTCATTCTTGTACAAGGATTCCATCTCTTCAACCATGGATTCCTTCCAGAGTTTACCCTATGTCGAGTCAACTGCCTCATCGAACAACTTAGGGACATCATCAATGGTAGTTAACAAGAATGTGTAATGAAAGTTGGGGGGACTATACCTTTCGATTGGTTTTCTTTCTCTTTCTGACCTCCTTATCACCGAAGTCAAATTTTCCACCTCTTCCTCAGATTCTTTCGAATCATCTGAATCGTCTTCTTTGTTCCTCAGTTCAAACCACACTGTATCAAGATTATTCTTGATCTGAACAAATTCCTCAGGATCAAAATTACCTACAACTTCTATGAAGAACACATCTCAACTGTACACTGTTCTCCTTGATGCAATATCCCATAGCTTATATCCTTTCATCCCTTCTTTGTATTCAATGAAAATACATTTGGATGCCTTCTTGTCCATATTGTTCCTATTTTCCTTGGGAACATGCACAAATGCATCACAAACAAACACTTTGAGATGTTCCACTGAAGGATTCTTACTTGACCATACCTCATTTGGAGTCGTTTTGAATAGTGCCAATGAAGGAGACATATTCACCATATATATTGCAATCTTGACTTCCTCTTCCCATAATTCGTGTGCGATCCCAACACCACTGAGCATGCTCTTTTCCTTATCCATCAACGTTCTTTTCATTCTTTTGAAATTTTTTTTTTTTTGTGGGGTATATGGTGTGGTATTTTGGAATTCTATGCCACACTACTTATAGAACTGATCAAATTCCTTTCCATATATTTCACCACCATTTTTAGTCCTTATAACTTTAATCTTCTTCTCTCTTTGGTTTTCCACAAGAGATTTAAACTCCCTAAATCTTTTTAAAACCTCTGATTTCTTCTCGAGGAAATATATCCATGTCTTCCTAGAAAAATAATCTATGAAGGAGACATAATATAGGGATCCACCAAGTGAAGGAACTATAACTAGTCTAAACACATCACTATGCACCAGTTCCAAAATCCCATTTTCCCTTGTTCCTAAAGATGGGAACATCACCCGACTTTGTTTCCCATATATGAAATCTTAACAAAAGTTGAATTCTAAGCCACATTTAGGAAAACCTTCAACCATACCTTTTATTTTCATATCTCCAAGTCATTTTTATCTAGTTTGTCCCATCCTCTCATGCCATATCCTGGTCAAGTTGAGTTCATCATGTCGTGTCAAGTCGATTTGAACCGAATTAGCTTGATTCGATTCAAGTCCATTCACAATCGAGTCAATTTCAGAAGCATCTATGTTGTTGCATCCAGTCTAGTCGAAATTTCCTAACAACCTAGACAGTGTACCAATCTGAACTCCTCTCATTAAGACCATCACACCTTTGAACATATTGCATGAGTCCTTTTGAAATAGAGTATGCACATCTGCATCACTCATCTTGCTGACAGATATCAATTTTCTTTCCAAACCCGAAATGTATAGCACACCTGGAAGGGTCCTTTTCCTCCCATCCTCTAGTGTCAGTCAGACTCTTCCCCTTCTGATAATTCTGGTTGTTGAGTTGTCCCCCAAGAACACATCACCCCCATAATAGTTTTCATATTCATAGAACCATTATTTATGTGGTGACATATGATAGGATGCTCCTCATTCAATCAACCAAACATATTGATCCAATTGTGTACTAGTAGAAGCTGGGTAAACACAACCTCACTTGTCTGAGTTTGTCTTTCTCTCAATAGAGTGCTTCTCATCGGATCCGACACTGACTTATGTTTTGTTCGACTTACAATCCTTTTTATAATTCCCATATTTACCACATTTCCAACATCTTCACATCGATAGAACTAGGGATTTAGATCTAACCTTCGACTTAAAATTTATGCCAGAGAATGTACCTTTATATCTATCTATCGAATGACCTTTCACTTCCAAAGCATCTTTGGTCTATCCTTCCATGTTATTTATTCTCATTGCTTCTGACAACAGAGAAGAAACTATGTCCTCTAGCTCTAGTGTGGTTGTATTACTCCCAATGGCCACAACTAAGTTATCCTAGGAGTTTGGGAAAGAACATAATAGGTTGATACACTTATCCTCATAAATGATATTTATATCCATAGACGATAACTCAATTAACATGGTTTTAAATACATTTAAATGCACAGTCACCGAACTTCCATCAGTCATTCTTAGAAGATACAATTTCTTTATGAGAAACAACTTATTTACTAGATGTTTCGACTGGTACAAGCTTACCATAGTTTCTTAGCTGAATATTCACCTGAGACATTTAGAAGCACTGAATTTGTAGGAAAAATCTGAATTGTACTTCTCTCTCTTCTTTTGAGTTTCTCCCATTCTTCAATTGACATGCTTGTCGTTTGGGTACCTGGACAAACCACTCTCCATTATTCTCAATGTACAATAAGATCTTCCATTCTAGGCTTCAAAAGCTCAAGATTATGTCCATTGAATATTTCTATATATATTCTCGAACTACTTGTCATTCTTTATCACAATATTTAAAACAATTTATGACTTATGACTCTTACTATACCTATGGTCTAGTTCTCATATTCAATATTTTCATATCAATATCTGAAATACTCACCAAAGCATTACACCTCTCTGATAACTCACTTGTCAGGGAATACATAATCTCTGATGCCACATGTCAGGAAATGTAGGAACTTCTATAGTAATCCTAGTAGAAGAGAAGAAGAATTTAATCAAGAAAGAAAATGACACAAGCAATCACACAGTACACCAATATTTTACCTAGGAAACCATTAACCTAGAAAACCAACATTCCCTTAAGTGTTCTTCTCTCTTGTTTTCTTATTCATTCAGAATAAAATGTTACATGTCAATCCTTGGTCCACACCTAAGACAAAATCGACATCATAACCTCTTTCACATGCAAGAACAACCCTATAGCCAATTCGACTACATATGCATGACCAACAACCTACAATTTACACATGCAATAACATATTTTGCATTATCCTTTACGACCTTACAACACACCTCTTTATAGGATTTGCAATAGGAAAAACCCTAAATATTGGCACCCAAAAACAATTACAAATTCATTCATATCATTGGATACAAATCCAACAAATCTCTAGATTCTGTTACAGTTGACTCCAATTCAGGTTTACCAGTCGACTACTAGTCGTCCTTCATTTGGTCTCTAGTTGGTCGTATCATGCCTGCACTTCAACCTATTTTTGGTTGAATTCTTGTCGATATCTTCGACTTTGAATTTACCCAATAGATGCCATAAACCTTATAATTGTTGTCGATCTACCTCAACTTAGACCTGTTTTCGATCCAACTCCACTTCAACCTATTGTCGATCCACCTCAACTTGGACCTTTTGTCGATCCACCTCGAATTCAACTGTCATTCAATTTACCTTGACTAGAATTTCACTGCAAAGAATATAACAACCCAACAAGTAGCCTCTTGGATGTTGTGCATGGTCTTCATTTTTTCTTCTCTATGGGAGAAATCCTTGTACATCTGATGTTCTTTTCATCCCCAACATTTGATTGGTGGTCTTCCCATTTTTCCCAAGGAGTATTTCCTCTTGGATTCATTCTTAGTAGAATGATCTAGTTTATTTTTATTAAGGTTGTTTCTATTGAAAGGATGTTTGAATGCCTTCCATCTTTGATCAAATTTCTCCTTTTTCTTATCCCTCAAAGACTTTTGGAAATATTATTTTCCCTTTCCTTGCTCATACAGGTACTTAGCATTTCTAATGGTCTCCACAAAATTGATGGGCTCATCATATTGAATTTTCTTTTTATAAAAGTATGGTAGTCGACTCAAAAACCTATGTATATCCACCTTCTCATCCTTGATAAACCCCACATACTTCAACAATCCCAAGAATTTATTTTTATATTCTCCCATGGTCATGCTCCCCAACCTAAGTTCGAACAAATAGTTCATCTTCTTCTCATAGTATTTCTATGAAAGACACTCTTTCTAAAAATATCTCTTGAACTACTTCTAAGTGATCCTACTATCTTTAATGTGCTCAACTTGTTTCAACTGATCCCACCATATAATATTTTTTCCATGTAAATGGTATGTGGAAATTTTGGCTTCTAAATTAGATGAGTAGTTGTGAAATTGAAAATACTTCTTGATTTCAGGTGACCTAGGTAGAAATTGGTGGCTACCCACCTATTCCACTGGCTCAAATTATATTTTCTATCTTGGAATTTTTTCTACAATTTTTTGGGTCCAAAACTTCTACGATCATTTTGAGGCCCTAAACGATGATTTTTTGATGTGGAAGCACCCAATAAATCCTTTTTGGGATTATTGAGTCACATACAATGTGTAATCCTAAAATATACCTTTACAACAAGGTATCAAGTGCCCCAAACAAAAATCATATGAAAAAGTTATGCCCTAGGAAAGTTGACATATCAACTACCCCCATCGGGGCCCACAAACCTTTTAGTGTTTCATCTTCCAAGGTTTAGGTTTTGGATGTTTATGGTTTTCGCATTCAAGATTTATGTTAAGAAATTCCCTTGGAGCCTCATTGCAATCAGAATTTTGAGAATGAGCATAGCCGACACATCCCTCTTCAGAGATAATATACCACAACTCTAGCTAGCTTGTGTGTTTTGCATTTTACAATATTTTTTATTCCACACAAGCATTAATAGAATAGTATTTCTGTTGTATTATTGTGTTCCTTGCAATATATTTGTGTATTTACGTTTTATATATTTGTTATATTTCTTACTTCATGTCGTTCTCAAAATAATATGGATCAATTTTATTAAAGAATTTTTCCCCTTATCATTCTTAGTGCAGAGAGTTGGGTATCGAGCTTGTTTCTCTTGAGGACAACTTCTCTTTATCTCCCAAGAAACCTCCCATGGAAGAAGGAAAGAGGGATGATGGATAAGGATATCCTATCAAATTGTTTCTCAGGGAATCCCTTATGTGACAAAGGAGAAAGATGATGGATAATATTTCCCAGAACCTTTGATGGATTCCAATAGCAATAGAAGCACCTTTAACCAGTGGTCACTTCGGAGGTGTGACACCATTTAAGGTACAATTTGAATTTTATATTCCCTTATTTGAAGTCTATATATACGTCGATGATTTGAAAAAATGGTTAAATATTCTAGAGGGTTCTTTCTCTATCGATAATTTTTCCAACAATGATAAAATCTCCTTCATGGTGCTTAAGGCCCTTCCCCATCCCAGATATTGGTGGGAGATTTATTATGAGCAACATGTTGAATATGAGTCATCAATTTTTGGGCCAGGACTCACTTGGGAGGATTTTTTTGATGCCCTCAAGTAGCAATAATACCTTGTTGGAAACTATGATGACCAATACACGAGATGAAAAAATTTTCCTTAGGAGAGAGACCAGATGGTGCTAGAGTACACCAACATCTTCCATAACTTGCACACCAATATTGGTATTGAAGACTTGATGTGAGACCTGTTTTTGAAGTACCACAATTGAATACATAGGTACATCCAAACATATATGTATTTCTTGGATGTCTTCTCACTAGTATCGTCTTACCGATATGCTATCAAGATCAAGCAAACGTTCAAGAAAAATAATAAGCGATATTTCAGTTTTGAAAACACATCATAGCAGAATACCTGTAAGGGTGGCCCTATATACTAGGGAAAAGGATATAGCAAGAATGGAAAGTCCTAAGACAACCAGTCCAATCCACCAACAAATAAGGGTAATGGAAATTTGAAGAAGGAAACTAGAAAGTGGTGCATGTTCCACAAAATTTCTTGGAACAATACCAATGAATGTTTCTCCAAAAAATCATTTTTGGCTAAGACAAAATCCTCAAGGATAGATTTTAACTTAGACTCTAATTCTTAATAGGAAAAGGGAAAATGGATCATTGACGCATAACCTTGTGTCACTATCGCTACCACAATAGTCTATCTAGAGGAACTAGAGGATCCTAAATAAGGGGAGTGCCTCTTCCACTCATAGATGTCGACAAACCGGACCGCACACCATTTCATTGTTGAAAATGGTAACCAAAAGAACCTAATATCAACAGATATAATCAATATATTGAACCTAATAATGATTCCACATCCTCACCCATACACCATTAGTTGTCTTAGCCAATGATGAGACATCCACGTCATCCAACAATGTCTCCTACACTATGACATCAAACCTTTTAAAGACGAGGTATTATGTGATGTTCCTCCCCTTAAATTTTGTAATGTTTTGTTAGGAGAACCATATATGTGAAATTTACATGTTGTTTATGACTCTATACCTTTTAGTTTCATTATTACTTTGGGATATCAACTCTACAGGATATTGGAGGAAATCCCAACTACTGCAATCTATTTGATCTCCGTGAAGTAGTGAAGAAAGGTGGTGTCTCAAACCATGAGATTTTTCCTCTTTATAGTTCAGTTGGAAGGTGAATGAAAGGTCACTATAATTGCTAAAACCTCTACATGGGGTCTCTCTACACAACAATAGTAGCTAGAAGAGATAGTAGTAGAGCATAAAGAAATGTTTTCCTAACCTATTGGGGTACATGTGCACTATCAAGTAAAGCACTCAATTTATTTGACACATGGTGATCCTATGCCCAATGGACATGTATACATTCATTCTTTTATGGAGAATGAACAAATAAAATGTCATATCTAAGAGCTAATTCTAAAGGGCCACATCAACTCAAGCTCCTCACCCTGTGGGAACCCAATTGTTCTGGTATAGAACAAGGATGAGACATGGTGACTTTGTATTGAATACATAGTCCTAAACTAAATCACATTAAAGAAATGGTACCCAATCCCCCATATTGAGTATCTTCTCGATAAGCTCGAGGAAGCTAAGTTTTTAGTAAGATTGATATGAAGTTACGCTACCACTAGATGATGATTGAGAAACATTATGTATGGAAGACAACCTTCAAGTCTAAAGAACCTCTCTTTGAGTGGTTGGTCATGAATTTAGGATTGAATAATGCCATGGCCACATTCATGTGGATGATGGATATATTGCAACCATTCACAAAATCCTTTGTAGTCATATATCTGGATGACATCCTCATCTTTAGATAAACATGGAAGGAACATTTGAAGCATTTGAAGCAAGCATTGGGCACCTTATGACGACACAAGTTATATGGAAATTTGGAGAATTATTTCTTCAACATGAGAGAATCAAATATTTTGGATACATCGTGGATTAGCAGGGTGTGCATGTGGATCCAACGAAGATCCAATTCATCCAGAATTGGTCAGCCTCTAAGACAATGAACAAGCTTTGCAACTTCTTGGGCAATGTTAACTTCTACCACAGGTTTGTGTTGGGGTTCTCTCATATCGCTTGGTCCCTAATCTAGGTGAGAAAGGGTGGAGAAAAGGCCAAGATTTTGTGGGGTATGTCCCATCATAAATCATTTGAGGATTTGGACTCCCACTTCTGCTAGACACAAGTCCTTATTCTTGAATACCTGCAATAGCCATTTGAGTTTGAAGAACATGCTTCATACTATTCTATTTGTGTCGTCCTCACTCAACATGGGCATCCGATGAAATATCACAAAAAGACACTATCGGATTATGTGTTAGAAAAACATGATCACAAAGAAATAAAATAAAAAAAAATGCGGAAATAAAATACAGAAGATACATAATACAATAGAGACAGAGATATACACAGTTGACCCAGTGTGGTCTATGTCCACCGGAAAAATTTCCAGGTCCTTCCTTTATTATTATCCAGCAAATGAAGGGATATAACCTACATCACACCCATTTTAATTTCCTCTTCTTTCTCTCACATTCTCCTCACTTAGAATACAATATTTTCAATGATACATAGCCACAATACATTTCCCTCCTAAAAGAGGGTTGCCTTCTAGGGGAAAAAAACCCTAACATAACTTTTATCGTTAGATCTATGACCTTATAATGAATGGTCCAGATTTACAATGAAATTACAATATACATTTACAAGGAAATTTTTCCTTTGGTGTATTCTCCCTCGAACCACCATTGGGGAACGTTGTCCCTCAAACCCCTGCCGGGATCCATCTTTCCCCCGAACCCTGTAGAGGGGGTGACCCCCCTCTGCACTCCCTTGCGTGGAGGAGTGTAAATTCTTCTGGGGTTTAAATCCTTCATGGGGTATAAACATGGATGAAAAAAAAGTTCTCTTAATGAGGAAGATAATCAGGTTCCAGAACCAACATTATGTTCATATATATCTTGCCTACAACAATGGGATGTACACCATTATGTAGTTATGTCAACAGTGGAAGAACTACATTATGGGGAAGGAAATGATCATCCACATTGATCACGAGACTCTACAATTCATGAAGATAGAAGGAAAGTTACATAATTACCTCCATCATAATTGGTCCACTTACCTTTATCAATTGCACTTGAACATCAAGTACAAGAAGGGAATCACCAACCATGTCGCAAATTACCTCACTCCACCCTTGTTGTGGCATTAACTATACTTATTAACTCTTATTGGCATGACATTTACATGTGGCCACAAGTATACAATAATGAGTTTGAATTGGTTGTGACCTATCAAACTTTGAGCTCAGGAAAAATAGTTCTAGACATTCATCTCCAAGATGGGAAAATCATTATAGTTGGGAAAGAGGACATTTTGGTGTGAAAAAAATAGTGGAAGTAATTCAAAAGCATATTTATTGGTGAAATCTTCGACAAGATATTTGCAAGTACATTATATCGTACACTACCTGTGACATTGCCAAGCCCACCATAGAGAAATAGGGGCTATACACCCATATGCCCACTCCATATAGGCCTTGGGTGTCCATATCCATGGTTACATGTCCATTTTTCCTTCACCCAAGCATGGGAATGACTGTGTCTTCGTGCTTGTTGATCAATTCTCTAAGATGGTTGTTTTGGCACCATGCAATAAGAGAATCACAACCGAGGCCACCGCCAAGCTATTCTTTGAAAATTTTTAGGTTCATTTTGGGATCCTATGAACCATTATCTCAGATCGTGGTAGTAGGTTCCTGAGCACTCATTTGTCCATCCTATGGTCAGTGATGGAAACCAATCTAACCAAATCAACTACCTTCAACCCATACAATGGTGGACAAACATAGGTATTCAACATGATGATTTTCCATATCTTGAGGATCTACAATTCGAAACATATAAGAACATGGGATGAAATCCTTCCTCATATTCAATATGGCTACAATGTATTTGTCCAAATCTCTATTGGAAACATCCTTTTTCAGGTGTCCCTAAGGTTCCAACCATTGGCCCCGATTGATGTAGCTCTTCCCATTGTAGCTTCACAGAAAGGATACTCCCATGCTCAAACCGAGGATGATATAGAAGTCAAATTTGTTTATTGAATACAACAAATACAACAACAAGTTCATGATATTTTGTAGAAATCTAATGCCAAGTACAAGCAATGCCAGGATCAACATCAAGTACCACACAAGTTTCAAGTGGGAGATAAGTTATGGTTTCATTTGCAGAAAGAGAGCCTCACAGGACCCCATCGGAAGCTATGCCCACCTTGATATGGGACTTACACGATCACCAATGCTCTGGGTGAGAGTGATTTTGAATTAAATATTCATCATTTCCTTGTCTTGCACTAAGTATTTAAAGTGTAACTACTTCAACAATATTTTCTACCTCTCTTGGACACTTCAGATGCAGCCAACCACTTGACCCCTACATAAATAAATCTTAACTAAAATGAATAATAGAAAATTGATCATATCATGGAAACTAATAAAAAGGGAACGTGACAACATAACATCAAAATATATCGAGTCATCAAAGCAACGCAATTTCTTCATTACAAAAAGTGGCT
>JASDQU010014572.1:47443-58199 GCA_032191745.1 Picea mariana | reverse complement strand
TTAGTCCGTAGGGTAGAATACCCAACAACAGTATTTTTGGGCTCCTCCACATGAGAAACATTAAATTGAAAACCCTTTTAAAAACATCTATTTAACTGTAAGGATGAAATCTCATTGATAGAAATGGGTTTTGGAATTCCTTTCCTAGTGCTCTACTTTCCTTCTTCACTGATACATGTAAATGTCTTGTTATGACAATCTAGGACAACGTGATGAATTCTGCCCAATCCATTCCAATTAGGATATCATAAGACCATAATGGGATGATATTCAAATTAGAGTTAATATTCACTCAATTCTGATTTATTGGCCAACCTCTAATAGTTTCATTGATCCTTATTTTGTTTCTAGTGGCCAATTGAACCAAACTTAAATTTTAAAGCTTACTCTTCTCCAAATGAAATATGTCCACTACTTAGGATCATTGTAACAATGGCTTGTTCCTAAATCAATTAAAATATAAACATGCATATTAATGATCTTACCATCCACATAAAGGATTGGTGTTCGACTTGGTGATCTTCTAAGGATGCATTATTATTGAAATATTTTTCTCCATGTATTCTACTGTAGTAGTGTCAAAAAATGCAGGGCACTTCCACACTAATCATAGAACAAGAGAAGAATAATTTAATCAAGAAAACAAATGACACATGAAATCATAGAGTACACCGATATTTTACCTTGAAAACCCTTAATTGGGAAAATCGTCATTCCTTTGAGATTTCTTCTCTCTTGTTTTCTTATTCATTTGGAATAAAAGGTTACATGTCTAAAGTTGGTCCACACCTAAAACAAAATCAACATCATACCCTCTTGTACAGGAAAGAACATCCCTGTAGCCAATTTGTCTTACATATGCAAGACCAATAACCTATGATTTACACATGAAATAACATATTTTTCATTAGCCTTTATGAACTTACAACACACCTCTTTATAGGATTTACAACAGGAAAAACCCTAAATATTGGAGCCCAAAAATGATTACATATCTATGCATATCATTGGCTACAAATGTAGTAAATCTCAGAATTCTCTTACATTTGACTCCAAGTCAGGTTTACCAGTCAGCCTTCTTTCGGTCTCTAGTGAGTTGTCTCACACCTGCACTTCGACCTCTTTTTGGTTGAATTGTCATCGATATCTTCGACTTCAACTTTACCTCGTCGACTCCCTTCACCTTCGACTTGTTGCCAATCTACCTCGACTTCAACCTATTTTCGATCCACCTCAACTTCAACTTGTTGTCAATCCACCTTAACTTTGACCTATTGTCGATACACCTCAACTTTGATCATCAGTTGATTCAACTCGACTAGACTTTAATTGCAAAGAATATAACAACCCAACTTTCTCCCACTTGTTTTCTTCTTTGTTGAAACAAGAGATTCATGAACTTTTGTTCACAGAACAAGGGAAACAATTCCCATTTCATCTCTACACCAAGAAAACTTCACAACACTCACAAAATTGTTCAAAGAGTCTTTTATGTTTTCCAACGTGTCTACTTTCTCTAGTATCACCTATTTACTTTGCACGATGTCTCTTACAAAATGGTATTGTACATCAATGTTCTTAGTCTTTGAATGGTAAGAAGGGTTCTTTTCTAGAAATATTGCACTTTGACTATCGCAAGTTACCTTCATAGCTCTTTGCTCAAACCCGATCCTTGAACACAAACTTTGAATCCATATCACTTCTTTGCTTCCATGAGTGGTCGTCATGTATTAAGATTTTGTTGTCAACAAGGCTACGACCGCATGTTTCTTACTCATCGAGCTTATTTCTCCACCGAACATATTGAAGACATATCCGTTGGTCGATCTTTGTCGTTCCATATCTCTAGCCCAGGTGACCTCGACAAAGCCATGTACATCTAATCTACCATTGTCACCTCTAGGTTTTCCTTTGTAGCATATAGCATATTCCTTAGTGTCACACAACTACATGAATAGTCTCTTGACAATTTTTTAGTGCTCCTTTCTAGGTGTCAACATGTACCTTCTCAACACTCCCACTGCATGGGAAATGTCTGGTCAAGTGTAGAAAATCACATACATCAGAATACCAAATGCACTTGCATAGGGAACACATGCCATGTCATCTATTTCTTCTTGTTTCTTTGGACAGTGTTCAACAGTACACCTTGCTCCCACAAGAATTGGCACTTTCACCGGTTTGCAATATTTCATGTTGAATCATTTCAAAAAAATTTCAATATACTTCTTCTGATTCAACTAGATATTTATAGTGTCTTGATCTCTCTTAATATACATTTACAAAATGAAGTTACTTGCACCAAGATCCTTCATTTCGAACTTGGAGAATGGTTTCTTCTTCAACTCCTTTATTGCATCCATGTTGTTTCCAATCAACAACATGTCATAGAATTACACGTCTACATATATGAAACACCCACCTTCTATCTTGGAATATATGTAGTGATCAAATTTTCTTCTCACAAGTCCAAAACTAAGGATGTATGTGTCAAACTTCTGGTACCACATCCTTGGCGATATCTTTATACCATAAAGGGATCTTTTGAGTTTGCACACCAACTCTTCCTTTCCCTTTACTACAAATCATTTAGCTTGTTGCATGTAGATTTATTCTTTTAGGTCCGTAGGAATATTGTATTCACATCCATATGTTCTATCTCCAGATTGAATGTTGTAGCTAGAGACATTAGTAATCTAATGGAAGTTATCTTTTCAACAGGGGAAAAAATATCACCGAAGTCAACTCCCTCAATTTGGGAATATCCTTCTGTTTCCAGTCGAGCTTTGAACTTCTAGACTTGTTCTGTGACATTCATATTCTTCTTGAACACCCACTTTATACCAACAATATTTATTCCACTAGGCAAGCTGAATAAATCCCATGTCTCATTCTTGTACAAGGATTCCATCTCTTCGACCATGGATTCCTTCCAGAGTTTACCCTATGTTGAGTCAACTACCTTACCGAACAACTTAGGGTCATCATCAATGGTAGTTAACAAGAATGTGTAATGAAATTTGGGGGGACTATACATTTTGATTGGTTTTCTTTCTCTTTCTGACCTCCTTATCACCAGAGTAAAATTTTCCACCTCTTCCTCAGATTCATTCGAATCATCTAAATCATCTTCTTTGTTCCTCAGTTCAAACCACACTATATCAAGATTATTCTTGATCTGAACAAATTCCTCAGGATCAGAATTACCTACAACTTCTATGAAGACCACATCTCAACTGTACATTGTTCTCCTTGATGCAATATCCCATAGCTTATATCCTTTCATCTCTTCTTTGTATCTGATGAAAATACATTTGGATGCCTTCTTGTCCATATTTTTCCTATTTTCCTTGGGAACATGCACAAATGCATCACAAACAAACACTTTGAGATGTTCCACTGAAGGATTCTTACCCGACCATACCTCATTTGGAGTCATTTTGAATAGCGCCGATGAAGGAGACATATTCACCATATATATTGCAGTCTTGACTTCCTCTTCCCATAATTCTTGCATGATCCCAACACCACTGAGCATGCTCCTTTCCTTATCCATCAACGTTCTTTTCATTCTTTTGAAAAATCCATTTTTTTGTGGGGTATGTGGTGTGGTATTTTGGCATTCAATGCCACACTACTTATAGAACTGATCAAATTCCTTTCCATATATTTCACCACCATTTTCAGTCCTTATAAATTTAATCTTCTTCTCTTTCTGGTTTTCCATAAGAGATTTAAACTCCCTAAATCTTTTTAAAAACTCTGATTTCTTCCTGAGGAAATATATCCATGTCTTCCTAGAAAAATAATCTATGAAGGAGACATAATATAGGGATCCACCAAGTGAAGGAACTATAACTAGTCTAAACACATCACTATGCACTAGTTCCAAAATCCCATTTTCCCTTGTTCCTAAAGATGGGAACATCACCCGACTTTGTTTCCCATATATGAAATCTTAACAAAAGTTGAATTCTAAACCACATTGAGGAAAACCTTCAACCATGCCTTTTATTTTCATATCTCCAAGTCATTTTTATCCAGTTTGTCCCATCCTCTCATGCCATATCTTGGTCGGGTCGAGTTCATCATGTCATGTCAAGTTGATTTGAACCAACTTAGCTTGATTCGATTCAAGTCCATTTAAATTTGAGTCAATTTTAGAAGCATCTATGTTGTTGCATCTAGTCTAGTCGAAATTTCCTAACAACCTAGACAGGGTTACAATCCAAATTCCTCTCTTTAAGACCATCACACCTTTGAACATATTGCACGAGTCCTTCTGAAACAGAGTATGCACATATGCATCACTCATCTTCCTAACATATATCAATTTTATTTCCAAACCCGAAATGTGTAGCACACCTGGAAGGGTCCTTTTCCTCCCATCCTCCAGTGTCAGTCAAACTCTTCCCCTTCTGATAATTCTGGTTGTTGAGTTGTCCCTCAAGAACACATCACCCTCATAATACTTTTCATATTCATAGAACCATTATTTATGTGGTGACATATGATAGGATGCTCCTCATTCAATCAACCAAACATATTGATCCAATTGTGTACTGGTAGAATTCGGGTAAACACAACCTCCCTTGTCTGAGTTTGTCTTTCTCTCAATAGAGTGATTCTCGTTGGATCTGACACTGACTTATGTTTCCTTCGACTTACAATCCTTTTTATAATGCCCATATTTACCGCATTTCCAACATCTTCACATCGATAGAACTAGGGATTTAGATCTAACCTTTGACTTAAAATTTATGCCAGAGAATGTACCTTTATATCTATCTACCAAATGACCTTTCACTTCCAAAGCATCTTTGGTCTATCCTTCCATGTTCTTTATTCTCATTGCTTCTGACAACAGAGAAAAAACTATGTCCTCGAGCTCTAGTGTGGTTGTATTACTCCCAATAGCCACAACTAAGTTATCCCAGGAGTTTGGGAAAGAACATAATAGGTTGATACACTTATCCTCATCAATGATATTTATATCCATAGATGTTAACTCACTTAACATGGTTTTAAATACATTTAAATGCACAGTCACCGAACTTCCATCAGTCATCCTTATAAGATACAATTTCTTTATGAGAAACAACTTATTTACTAGATGTTTCAACTGGTACAAGCTTCCCATAGTTTCTTAGCTGAATATTCACCTGAGACATTTAGAAGCACCGAATTTGTAGGAAAAATCTGAATTGTATTTCTGTCTCTTCTTTTGAGTTTCTCCCATTCTTCAATTGACATGCTTGTCGGTTGGGTACCTGGACAAACCACTCTCCATTGTTCTCGATATACAATAATATCTTCCATTTTAGGCTTCCAAAGCTCAAGATTATTTCCATTGAATATTTCTATATATATTCTCGAACTACTCATCATTCTTTATCACAATATTTAAAACAATTTATGACTTATGACTCTTACTATACCTATGGTTTAGTTCTCATATTCAAGATTTTCATATCAATATCTGAAATACTCACCAAAGCATTACACCTCTCTGATAAATCACTTGTTAGGGAATACATAAGCTCTGATTCCACATGTCATGAAATGTAGGAACTTCTACACTAATCCTAGTGGAAGAGAAGAAGAATTTAATCAAGAAAGAAAATGACACAAGCAATCACACAGTACACCAATATTTTACCTAGGAAACCATTAACCTAGAAAACTAACATTCCCTTAAGTGTTCTTCTCTCTTTTTTTATTATTCATTCATAATAAAATGTTACATGTCAATCCTTGGTCCACACCTAAGACACAATCGACAGCATAACCTCTTTCACATGCAAGAACAACCCTATATCCAATTCGACTTACATATGCATGACCAACAACCTACAATTTACACATGCAATAACATATTTTGCATTAGCCTTTATGACCTTACAACACACCTCTTTATAGGATTTGCAATAGGAAAAACCCTAAATATTGGCACCCAAAAACAGTTACAAATCCATTCATATAATTGGATACAAATCCAACAAATCTCTAGATTCTGTTAAAGTTGACTCCAATTCAGGTTTACCAATCAACTACTAGTCATCCTTCATTTGGTCTCTTGTTGGTCATATCATGCCCACACTTTGACCTATTTTTGGTTGAATTCTTGTCGATATCTTCGACTTCGAATTTACCCATTAGACGCCCTAAACCTTAGAATTGTTGTCGATCTACCTCAACTTAGACCTATTTTCGATCCAACTTCACTTCGACCTATTGTCGATCCACCTCAACTTAGACCTTTTGTTGATCCACCTCGACTTCGACTGTCATTCAATTTACCTTGACTAGAATTTCACTGCAAAGAATATAACAACCCAACAAGTAGCCTCTTGGATGTTGTGCATGGTCTTCATTTTTTCTTCTCTGTGGGGGAAATCCTTGTACATTTGATGTTCTTTTCATCCCCAGCATTTGATTGGTGGTCTTCCCATTTTTCCCAAGGAGTATTTCCTCTTAAATTCATTCTTAGTAGAATGATCTAGTTGATTTTTATTAGGGTTTTTTCTATTGAAAGGAGGTTTGAATACGTTCCATATTTGATCAAATTTCTCCTTCTTCTTATCCCTCAAAGACATTTGCAAAGATTATTTTCCCTTTCCTTGCTCATACAGGTACTTATCATTTCTAATGGTCTCCATAAAATTGATGGGATCATCATATTGAATGTTCTCTTTATAAAATTATGGTAGTCGACTCAAAAACCTATGTATATCCACCTTCTCATCCTTGATAAACCCCACATACTTCAACAATCCCAAGAATTTATTTTCATATTCTCCCATGGTCATGCTCCCCAACCTAAGTTTGAAGAAATATTTCATCTTCTTCTCATAGTAGTTCTATGAAAGACACTCTTTATGAAAATATCTCTTGAACTACTTCTAAGTGATCCTACTATCTTTAATGTGCTCAACTTGTTTCAAGTGATCCCACCATATAATAGTTTTTCCATGTAAATGGTATGTGGAAATTTTGGCTTCTAAATTAGATGAGTAGTTGTGAAATTGAAAATACTTCCTGATTTCAAGTGACCTAGGTGGAAATTGGTGGCTACCCACCTATTCCACTGGCTCAAATTATATTTTCTATCTTGGAAATTTTTCTACAATTTTTTGGGTCCAAAACTTCTACGATCATTTTAAGGCCCTAACCGATGTTTTTTTGGCGTGAAAGTGCCCAATAAATCCTTTTTGGGATTATTGAGTCACATACAATGTGTAATCCTAAACTATACCTTTACAACAAGGTATCAAGTGCCCCAAACAAAAATCATATGAAAAAGTTATGACCTAGGAAAGTTGACATATCAACTACCCCCATCGGGGCCCACAAACCTTTTAGCATTTCATCTTCCAAGGTTTAGGTTTTGGATGTTTAGGGTTTTCTCATTCAATATTTATGTTAAGAAAGTCCCTTGGAGCCTCATTGCAATGTTGTGTGTTTTGCATTTTACAATATTTTGTATTCCAGACAAGCATTAATAGAATATTATTTTTGTTGTATTATTGTGTTCCTTGCAATATCTTTGTGTATTTACGTTTTATATATTTGTTATATTTTGTACTTCATGTCGTTCTCAAAATAATATGAATCAATTTTATTAAAGAATTTTTCCCCTTATCATTATTAGTGAAGAGAGTTGGGTATCGAGGTTGTTTCTCTTGAGGACAACTTCTCTTTTCCTCCCAAGAAACCTCCCATGCAAGAAGGAAAGAGGGATGATGGATAAGGATATCCTATAAAATTGTTTCTCAAGGAATCCCTCATGTCACAAAGGAGAAAGATGATGGATAATATTTCCCAGAACCTTTGATGGATTCCAATAGCAATAGAAGCACCTTTAACCAGTGGTCACTTCCGAGGTGTGACGCCATTTAAGGTACAATTTAACTTTTATATTCCCTTATTTGAAGTCTATATATACGTCGATGATTTGAAAAAATGGTTAAATATTCTAGAGGGTTCTTTCTCTGTCGACAATTTTTCCAACAATGATAAAATCTCTTTCATGGTCCTTAAGGCCCTTCCCCATCCCATATAATGGTGGGAGACTTATTATGAGCAACATGTTGAATATGAGTCATCAATTTTTGGGCCAGGACTCACTTGGGAGGATTTTATTGATGCCCTCAAGTAGCAATAATACCTTGTTGAAAACTATGATGACCAATACATGAGATGAAAAACATTTCCTTAGGAGAGAGACCAGATGGTGCTAGAGTACGCCAACATATTCCATAACTTGCACACCAATATTGGTATTGAAGACTCGATGTGACACTTGGTTTTGAACTACCACAATGGAATACATAGGTACATCCAAACATATATGTATTTCTTGGATGTCTTCTCACTAGTATCATCTTACCGATGTGTTATCAAGATCAAGCAAACGTTCAAGAAAAATAATAAGCAATATTTTAGTTTTGAAAACAAATCACAGCAGAATCCCTGTAAGGGTGGCCCTATATCCTAGGGAAAAGGATATAGCAAGAATGGAAAGTCCTAATACAACCAGTCCAATCCACCAACAAATAAGGGTAATGGAAATTTGAAGAAGGACACTAGAAAGTGGTGCATGTTCCACAAAATTTCTTGGAACAATACCAATGAATACTTCTCCAAAAAATCATTGTTGGCTAAGACAAAATCCTCAAGGATAGATTTTAACTTAGACTCTAATTCTTAATAGGAAAAGGGAAAATGGATCATTGACGCATAACCTTGTGTCACTATCGCTACCACAATAGTCCATCTAGAGGAACCAGAGGAGCCTGAATAAGGGGAGTGCCTCTTCCACTCATAAATGTCAGTGAATGGGACCCCACAACATTTCATTGTTGAAAATGGTAACGAGAAGAACCTAATATCAACAGATATCATCAATATATTGAACCTAATAATGATTCCACATCCTCACCCATACCCTATTAGTTGTCTTAGCCAATGATGAGACATCCACGTCATCCAACAATGTCTCCTACACTACGACATCAAACCTTTTAAAGACGAGGTATTATGTGATGTTCCTCCCATTAAATTTTGTAATGTTTTGTTAGGAGAACCATATATGTGAAATTTCCATGTTGTTTATGAATCTATACCTTGTAGTTTCATTATTACTTTGGGATATCAACTCTACAGGATATTGGAGGAAATCCCAACTACTGCAATCTATTTGATCTCAGTGAAGTAGTGAATAAAGGTAGTGTCTCAAACCATGAGATTTTTCCTCTTTATAGTTCAGTTGGAAGGTGAATGGAAGGTCACTATAATTGCCAAAACCTCTACATGGGGCCTCTCTACACAACAATAGTAGCTAGAAAAGATAGTAGTAGAGCATAAAGAAATGTTTCCCTAACCTATTGGGGTACCCGTGCACTATCAAGTAAAGCACTCAATTGATTTTACACCTGGTGATACTATGCCCAATGGACATGTGTACATTCATTCTTTTATGGAGAATGAACAAATAAAATGTCAGATCTAAGAGCTAATTCTAAAGGGCCACATCAACTCAAGCTCCTCACCCTGTGGGAACCCAATTGTTTTGGTATAGAAAAAGGATGAGACATGGTGACTTTGTATTGAATACATAGCCCTAAACTAAATCACATTAAAGAAATGGTACCCAATCCCCCATATTGAGTATCTTCTCGATAAGCTCGAGGAAGCTAAGTTTTTAGTAAGATTGATATGAAGTTACGCCACCACTAGATGATGATTGAGAAACATTATGTATGGAAGACAACCTTCAAGTCTAAAGAACCTGTCTTTGAGTGGTTGGTCATGAATTTAGGCTTGAATAATGCCATGGCCACCTTCATGTGGATGATGGATATATTGCAACCATTCACAAAATCCTTTGTGGTCATATATCTGGATGACATCCTCATCTTCAGATAAACATGGAAGGAACATTTGAAGCATTTTCAACAAGCATTGGGCACCTTGTGACGACACAAGTTATATGGAAATTTGGAGAATTTTTTCTTCGGCATGAGAGAATCAAATATTTTGGATACATCGTGGATTAAGAGGGTGTGCATGTGGATCCAACGAAGATCCAATTCATCTAGGATTGGTCAGACCCAAAGACAATGAACAAGCTTCGTAACTTCTTGCGGAATGTTAGCTTCTACCACAGGTTTGTGTTGGGGTTCTCTCATATCGCTTGGTCCCTAATCCAGGTGAGAAAGGGTGGAGAAAAGGCCAAGATTTTGTGGGTTATGCCCCATCATAAATCATTTGAGGATTTGGACTCCCACCTCTGCTAGACACTATTCCTTATTCTTGAAGACCTGCAATAGTCATTTGAGTTTGAAGAACATGCTTCATACTGTTCTATTGGTGTCGTCCTCACTCAACATGGGCATCCAATGAAATATCACAAAAAGACACTATCAAATTATGTGTTAGAAAAACATGATCACAAAGAAATAAAAAAAAAATGCGGAAATAAAACACAGAAGATACATAATAAAATAGAGACATAGATATACATGGTTCACCCAGTGTGGTCTATGTCCACTGGAGAAATTTTCAGGTCCTTTCTTTATTATTATCCAGCAAATGAAGGGATATAACCTACATCACACCCGTTGTAGTTTCTTCTTCTTTCTCTCACATTCTCCTCACTTAGAATACAATAATTGCAATGATACATAGCCACAATACATTTCCCTCATAAAAGAGGGTTGCCTTCTGGGGGGAAAAACCCTAACATAACTTTTAC
>JASDQU010014572.1:36397-47343 GCA_032191745.1 Picea mariana | reverse complement strand
ATTTCTCTTTGGATCTATTGTGTATTCAGTATTTGTGGTGATTATATTTGTAGATCTATTCAGGTTCTTAACAGGTGGGGATTATTATGTGACTGCAATTTGTTTCGCTTGCACAGGGAATCCGTCCCTCTACCTTGCTCGATTTTATGCCTGAATTTGCTTGCTAGATTCAAATTTATTACCTGTGTTTTATCGATTGAGTTTCCTGCCTACGTTTTGATATGTTGAATTTATGGGCCTAAGGGGTAAAGATGCATAGATGTTTGTTTTTGACTTATGCTGGAACTGCCCCAGGCGTTTAGTTGTTTCTCAACCCCTTAGATTTTTCCGTCTCGTGATGCGTAGTGGACGGTTATTGGCATTCTCCAACAGTAATTTCTGATGGGTAGCATATGGTAGTTTTCTGCATTATAGTTTTTCTTTATTTTTTTTATTTGGTTGTTGGTTGCGTTTTGTTTTTCTTTATTTTTATTGGGTTGTTGGCTGCGTTTTGTTTTTCTTTATTTTTATTGGCAGTTGGATGGGTGGTGTAGTGTTACACCCCATTATGGGTTTTCTCCTTAGCACCTGGTGATGATACCTTGTGTTGTCATGTGAACTTATCCTCGGTCTTGGTGGATGATTTAGATACATTTGTCCTCATTTCTTTGATTGCTGTGTATGGTGGAACATTGTTAACTTAAGAAGTGGCCCGATGATGAAACCCATGACCTAGCCACGTATATAATTTTTGTTGCCCTCCTTTTGAGTGCTATCTACCACGGGTAATTAGGTGATTGTCTTGAGCCTTGCGATTGTAATGACTATCGTGATCCAGCTAAGTGCCACCTGGAATATTGCCTTAGTTCACCTAAGTCGACTTGTCACAGATGACCATTCTTCAATACTTTATAATTGCTTGTAATATAAAGGATTTTATCATTTCCATTTGAATTTCCACGTGGTCGACTCCTTCAGACTTTGCATTCAAAGATTCTTGTTGTAGTTAGTTAAATAATAAATTTTAATTAGTAAATTCTGAGTTAAAAAAAAAAAAGAACAAAAAAAAAACATCTAAAATGTTTAAATGTTGGGTTGATTAGCCCATTTAAAAGGCAGTGATTTATAACTGATTATTTGCTGACAGTCATTTATTAATTCCTGGCATCTAGAAGTCCACTCTAGTGTATCACAATGATCAACATCGCTGTGCATTAATGGCCTGGCATAACTTTTAACTATAAACAACAATATCTTTAATGAGCATTGATTAGCTTGACCACACTTTTAGTTACATAGGCAGGGTATCATTAAAATCGCATGAATGAGCATAGAAAGGGTCTTTATTTGACCACATCCTAGCTTTAATTGGAAAAAAATTGCATTAAATGGCACTCATTTATTGTCAGCAACCACTTATATTTATAGACCACCATTGCATTTAATCGCCAGCAGATTTTTATATGTGATGGACATGCATGATGTAAGTATTACTACAGAAGGGTGTTACATTAATAATGACATACCTATCAATTTAGTTAATATCGTTATGTGCAATTAATTTGTTAAATTAGATGGTATTTCATTCGTAGTATAGACTTGTTTTCAGTGTGCAAATTAGTCTTGTATTTAACTTACACTTCAGACTTGTGTTTTCCTTTGGTTCAACTTCGATCAATAACTAAATTATAATTTAGACTTGTATTAAACCCGTAGCTAGTCTTCTAATTATTGAGATATGTTTCTAAGTTGCATGCTAGACTTGTAATATTAATGTGGATTGTACTTATGGACTTAAGTATACTAGATAAAACGATTCGCATTTAAGGTTAAATATTTATGGTACATGGATGACCAGATAGAAATATAGACCTGCTCAATGTAAGTTGCATTTAATGATTGTACAATTGTGACTAGCTATAAATTAGACTTGCTAAATTCGATATGTAATTGATGTTAGATGGATTTTTAGATATCGCCTAATTGGTAACTCAGACCCGCTAAATTAGAGTCGTAAGTCATGTTAGTTCGGGTGGTAACTCGTTGACTAATGGAATTTATACTGGTTAATTGATCTATAAATAATGCCATTTTAAGCCATAGATATTGACCATTTAGCCTTGATTAATGATTGGGTGGTTGACGAAGTCATTTTTAGCTTGTGCTTCCCATTGAGTGTGTTTTTGTTTATTATAAGTAATGTTGGTACTTGGTTATGAAAAATTTTAGTGTGAATGGTTGCTCACTGTAAGGGTTATAGTTACTTGTGTAATTAATTCTGGCTACGTTGGGTTGTTAGGATGATTGTCCTTAGCTTAGTAGGATTGGTCTGCTTGTGTCGGGCGGGATGTAGACACCTCCTTGTTCCTCAGAACAGTCGCCAGCCTTGAGCCCTTAAATGGTCAAAATCTATGGGAACTTGGGCTTGAGTGTTGCTTATGTGTCCTGGAGGTCCTAACCATTACAGGGTAGGACGGGCGGGTAGTCATTGTTTTTCTTCATCGGTTGAATGTCATACATTGCTTCCAAGTGCTGAATGTGATTTTATGTTAAGTTGTTACGTTGTTGTTGCATGAGTTGCATGCGTTGTGTTTGTCGTCGTGATGCGATGTTGAGTATAATGTCTTTATTACCTTCCTACACACCCACACACACACAAAAAAAAAAAACTTGCACTTGTTATGTGAGGTTCGTTGTTGTAACGAGGCATGGGCCGTCACATGTGGTATTAGAGCGTGTTCAATCTGCGACTTGCGATCGCTAGGGCTTTCATTGATATGATTTGATTATAATGTCACTAATTGAGTTGACTTGTGTGCGTGCAAGTAATCATGATTAGAGGATGACGCAAAGGAAGATGACAGGGTGCTAGGGGAGGACGCGCGATACCTCTAGTAGCATCCACACCTAAGGGGTCTAACCCCCCAGGGAGACGAGCAGGTTCTGGGACAGGAGAAGATAGCAGTTGGTGATGTAGTCGGAATGATGAGATATTTTCAGTGCATGTCTAAGGCACTGATCAACCGTTTGGATAGAGATGAGGCCAAGGCGTCGACACCTACTGAGGTTCCACCGCATGCTCTAGTCAGTACTAGTAGCATTCACCGTGAACTCGAGAAGGTCAAATTTCCCGAGTTCTTTGGTGCCCCAGACAGCGCATCCACTGAGGCATGGTTGGAGAACATGGCTATGTTCTTTGCACTTCACGATTATACCTCCAACATGAAGGTCTGCATGGTGGTCTTTCAACTGAATAGGAGCACTCTTATATGGTGGAAGATGCTCCTACCGCAGATGAACATGGTCGTCGAAGACGTGTCATGGGAATTGTTCGAGGAACGTTTTTGAGAGAGGTACCTTTCATAGGAATTCATTGAGCATCAACTCAATGAGTTCAACGCCTTACGACAGGGTGGTCATATGGTGCTCGAGTAGGAGGCCCGTTTTATGGAGCAGCTCCAGTATGCTCTGCACCTCAACATTGAGAAACTTAAGGTCAACAAGTTCATGTTCGGCCTTAATGATAGTATACATGCAAAGGTCAGGATTTTGATGCCTCAAACCTTGCATGATGCCATCCAGAAGGCCCTCATAGTATAGGAGGATCTTATCAGTGGGGGTCAGACTAGGACTCCAGGGGGACCAGCAGGGCAAGTGTCATCTGGAGCACAGCAGCATCAAACACCAGCCAGACGTGCATCAAGCTATTGTGGCTTCCAAAGGGGATCCGCTTCCATTACACCTCGGCAACCGATGCTTCAATAGTGGACACCTTATCAGGGACCATAGTAGCAGAAGTTTACGCCTATTCTGCAGAATATACCAGGATTTTAGGCCGGTGGGCCGTCATCTTCTACTTCGGGTACCAGGACTACTGGGATGAAGAAGGGGTGTTGGACGTGTGGGGAGCCACACTACCAGCACGACTTCCTGGTAGAGAGGAATAGAGCATCTGGGTCAACCAGACCCACTACCATGGGAGATCTGGGCAAGGCCCATTAGATTCATGCAATGGTTAATAACCGCTAGGCAGAGCACCAGTCGACTGTGCTTGAGACGACAGGTACCGTCGCTGACCAAACCCTTAGTATTTTGATAGATTTCGGTGCTACCGAGAGTTTCATTTCTGGTGCAGTGCTAAAAAGGATTAAGGTAAAGTCAGTCTAACAAGACGAGTTTAGCTTCGTAGAGATGGATTCAGGAGCCAAATAGAATGTTGGAGAAAAGGTTACGGGTTGTATCCTTAACCTGGGAGAGTTTGTCACAAGGGCCAACTTGTATGTCACAATCTTAGGATCTTATGATGTCATAATTGGTATGGACTAGTTGGAATCGCATGAGGCGATACTCAACTGTAAAATGAAATGGTTGAGCTTGGTCGATGACGAGGGACAGAAACGTGTGATTGTAGGACAAAACCATGGAGTTTCCCTCAGGTTCATCTCTTCCTTACAGCTATGGAAGAGCATGCGCAAGGGGTGCAAGCTTTATGCGATCCTTGCATTAAACGAGAGGGGATTAGCGGAAGGTTTAGAACACCTTCCAGTGGTGAGAGAGTTTGTGAACGTATTCTGGAGGAGTTACCTGGGATGTCGTCGGAGAGGTAATTGGAGTTTACCATAGACCTAAAACCGGGGACTGAACCGATAGCAAGAACGCCTGATCGGATATCGACCCTGGAGTTACAAGAGTTGAAAATGAAACTGAACGGGTTGTTGGACCTAGGACTGATATTTCCTAGTGTGTCACTGTGGGGTGCACCTGTTATTTTCATACGAAAGAAGGATGGGTCATGGAGGGTCTGCATTGACTACCGTCAATTGAACAAGGGAATGATAAAAAATCAGTATCCATTTCCAACAATTGATGATCTGTTCGATCAAATGAAGGGTGTGACAGTGTTCTCAAAAATTGACTTGTGATCAGGATACCACCAGTTACAGATTAAGGAAGATGACATCCCTAATACCACCTTTAAGATGAGGTTTGGACATTACGAGTTTATTGTTTTACCGTTTGGACTGACAAATGCCCCAGGGGTATTTATGAGTTTGATGAACAGGGTGTTCTGTGAGTACTTGGACAAGTTCGTCCAAGTATTTATTGACGATGTTTTGATTTACTCTTGGACAACGGAGGAGCATGACGAGCACTTGCGCTTGGTACTACGGTGTCTATGAGAGCACAAATTGTATGGGAAGTTGTCCAAATTCTCATTTTCTCAATCAAAGATTACTTACTTAGGGCATGTCATCTCCGGTGAAGGCATTGTCATGGATCCAGCCAAGGTTGAGGCTATTATGGAATGGCCTGCATCGACGAATGTCCCAGAAGTGCGTAATTTCATGGGTTTAGCAAGATACTATTGATGGTTCATTGAGGGATTTTTGAAGATAGCAAATCCGATCACAGAGTTGCACAAGAAAAACAAGAAGTTTGCTTGGACTGAGAAATGCGCGGAAGCATTTCGGAGGCTCAAGGAGTTGTTGACAACAACACCGATACTAAAGGTCCCGGACATGGACACAGACTTCTTGCTATGCATTGATGCATCCAAGGAAGGCTTAGGCGGAGTCTTGATGCAAGACGGACGAGTGATCGCTTACATTTCGAGGAAACAGAGAAGGCATGAGGACAACTATGCGATGCAGGATTTGGAGTTGTTAGCCATCGTATATGCCTTGAAGGTTTGGAGACACTACCTTGTTGGACAAAACTTTGAACTAAAGACTGACCACTGTGGACTACAACACATATTTACGCAAAGCGACCTGAACGTGCGACAACGAAGTTGGTCAGAATTTCTTAGCGAGTATGACATAGAGATTTATTACATAAAAGGAATAGTGAACCGAGTGGCGGATGCATTGAGTCGGAGACCACGCATCTTTTTGGTGCTGCCTCTTTAGACAAATCTATGTGAAACGATTCTAACTTTACAGCCTGATGATGACTGGTACAAAGAGGTCGAGGGTTTTATCAGACAAAACACAATGATGGTACCACGATTTGAAGTATTTTCTTTTGATAGTGATGGCTTGTTGAGGTTTAAAAATCATATCTACATACCGCTAAATGATGAGTTGAGGATGTTGATCCCGAGTGAGGCTCATAGAGCAGTTTACATGGCTCACCCGGGAGTTACGAAGATGATGGCAGACCTTAAACCCTTATTCTTCTGGAAGGGAATGAAGGCAGACATAGTCAACTATGTGGCCAAATGTCTAGAATGTCAGCTGGTAAAGGCTGAACATAGACACCCAGTAGGATTACTACAACCACATGCTATTCTGAAATCAAAATGGGAGGTTATTTCAATGGATTTTATTGTTGGATTGCCACTGACGACAAGGAAACATGACTCAATTTTCGTAGTAGTAGACACTCTGACGAAGAGTGCTCACTTTATTTCTATGCGTACGACGTATTAGGCACCTGACATAGCTAGAGTTTTCATCAGTGAGATTGTGAGGCTGCATGGCATGCCTAAGAGGATTATATCCGATCGAGGATCATTGTTTACTGGACAATTTTGGACAAGTTTCCAAGAGGCCTTGGTAACCCAACTTAACTTTAATACTGCATATCACTCAGAGACGAACGGGCAGACCAAAAAAATGAACTAGACCTTGGAGGACATGTTGCGCATGTACATGATGGACCAACAAAAGCGTTGGGAATAATTCTTGCCACTAGTGGAATTCGCTTACAACAACAGTTACTAGAGCACCATTAAGATGGCGCCTTTGAAGTTTCTTTACAAGCGATCGTGTCAGATGCCTTTGAATTGGGATTGGATTGAGGATAGGGTCCTGGTGGGACCAGAAGCGATCAAAGAAATGGAAGAGTAAATGAAAACAATAAGACAAAGGATTAAAGAAGCGTAGGATCAACAGAAGAGTTATACCGATGCGCACCGTGTCGACCATAGTTACGAGGTCGGCGATCGAGTCTTTTGGTGGGTTAAACCACATAAAAGTTCAATCAATTTTGGGAAGGGAGCTAAACTATCTCCTAGGTTTGTGAGACCTTTCGAAATTGTGGAGAGAAAGGGGCCCATGGCTTATCGACTAGCCTTGCTTGATTCTTTGAGGTGTATGCATGATGTTTTTCATGTATTTGTTTTGAGACATTATATTAGTGATCCTACACATTTTATTGAAATGAGTTCCTTGCATGTATCGGTCGAGGGGGTGCTCACAGCTGAGCCGGTATGCATCTTGGATCATCACATTCGATAGCTACGGCGTTGAACGATTGATCAGGTCAAGGTCCAGTGGGACAATTATAGTCCGCGCTCAGTGATCTGGGAGGATGCATATGATACGCGCCAACAGTTTCCATTTTTGTTTGATAGATAGACATATGATACTATGATACACTTTATTTCGGCATATATACTGTGAAAATTCTGTACAAAGTTTAGAAAAAGAGGGGGTGTATCTAACATCCCGCTCTGGCGCACTGAGCGAACTTATTCTTTGAGGACATTTGCTCGCAAGTGATCCAAATTATTATGCTATTAAAACTTTTGATTTTGATTATGAGGCATTATGGGATGATGACATGTTGTTTTTCCGCCTCAACATAGACAAGTGTTATTGACTCGGTTTTACCAAGTGTACAAGATTAAGGACCTAGAGGATGTCGAGGGATCGGTAGAACCCCTTGGACTCTGAATTGAGTTGGGGATTGTACCATTGGGGTTTGATTGTTTCACTATCCTTTTAGTGCTTCTGATTAGAGGATATGATATGGATATGTTCTGACATGATTTGTTGATGACGCAGGTTGTGACGATAGCTTGCCAACCAGACTCACATATGGAGTGAAGGGGTCACGCACGACTACCAGATATGTTGAGGGAGAGGTGTGGACAACAGCCCTGCCACAGCCTACTAGTACTCCCGTCATGGCTAGAACTGAAGGCTAACGATTACCTAGTTCGAGAGGACCCACGATGCCATGAGGGAAGACTGCGACAGTCGCTCACGATGATTCTAAGGGGTGCACAATAAGGTGAGGGACTTATTCCTTAGAGGCCCTTAGTCTCCCACAAGTTCACCTAGTAGAGTATTGACTCCATGGGTTATTGATGTCTACCAAGTCAATCAAGAGGCGAGTGGCACCCTTGGAGCACGTAAGTGCATGCTGAAGGGCACGTCATGCGAGGGAACAGATGAGGCAAGTGGAACCCTTGGAGCACCTAGTGCATCCTGAAGGGGATGTTGCATTGTTGATAATAGAAGAATGAACCTAGATGGCCTTAGGACGAATAACATGTTAAGTATTTTTAAAACAATTTCCCTAATTAAATGTCACCCAGTACAAAATTTAAGGTCTAAGTCTAAATTACGCTAGTGGTAAAATTTTGTCTACCTTTAAAATAATAATAATAATAATAATAATTAAAATAAAAACAACTTAAATAATAATTATGATCTTCGTAAAATCGTGTAACACGAAGGGAGTAAGAAATTTAAATTTTTCATTAAAAAAATAAAAATCTTTTGGGATTAATTGTTTTATCTTTTTGATAATTTAAAATATAATAATTAAATGATAAAAGGGAAAAAGGGAAAAAGGGTTAAAATTCCACACCTGCCTTTTTGAGTTCTAATTAAAAAGGGGAAAGAGGGAAAATCTAAAATTTTAGGAAACTAGGAAAATAGGTAAACATAAAAAGGGAAAAGGGGGGATTTACGGGAAAAATCGGAAGGTCAAACTTAGTAAAACATCTACCATTTAAGAGCTTTCTAATTTGAACTAAACTAACAATTTAATAAAAGAGAAAGTTATTAAAACCTGTAAGAGAATTTGGGGACACCTAGGAGTGATTCTAGGAGTAACTCTAGGTGGGTGAGGGAAATAAATATAATTAATTAATTAAAGAAATCAATTTATGGAGGAATGAAGGGGATGGGGGACACTTGTACGGAGATGAATTTTTAGGAATTTAATTATAAAAACTTAACTAAAAGAGATTTTTTGGAAAGTAAGGAACCACAAAACTCTATAAAATGAAGAGAGGTGATGGAGGTTGGGGATCTTCTATTTGTGTAATGTTACGCTGCATAAATATCTACTTGACTGATTTAATTTGTGGGAGCTGGGACACCCATCTCGGGAGGAGTGGTAGCTTGGCCTTGCGAGGTGAGCTAGGAGCTAGTCGAAATCGCTGGATAGTGTGTGTGTGGCCCCATTTGCGGCTCGGGGTGCTAAGGGGGAAGAAGAGTACCCCTAGCATTGGTTGGGAGGTATCAATGAAGTCTCGCCGGTTGGTAAGCGAGAGTTGCACAGAGCACACAGACGTCACTCAGAGCGGGCGATCAGGCAATGGTACACTCTTTTCATTTTGTATAGCAGATGCTGTAGGTTTTATGCTTGGATCTACATGTTGATTAAGTAAGTAAATTGATTGTTTCGATTGATGACTGAAACTTTTCTTATCCTAGTTCGACGATTGTTGACTCCCTTGGCCTTCGTTTTCCCGCACGTCTTGACCACCTTACTGTATTAATTGTGACCTTCGTGGTTGTTTAAACTTTGTCCCTAGCTCACCAGTCCTCACCTGAGTAGTCGGCCATGAGCCTGATCTACGATTGTCTCCTTAGCGTTAAAATACCTATGGATCTCAACGCCCTGTTTTTCTGTGAGAGGATGATGAGCGAAGGATGCACCTGTTAGTCGTCCACCCAATGCTTTCTTGTGCTTGATTGATGGTCATTGTACCTTCCTATATTGAATGCTCCCACCGCTGTTATAGTTCCCATCCCCTAATTTGACTTTGCATTTAAATATTTTCTAGGCTAGTCTAGCTCTGCACTTAATGCGCTCCCTTGTGATTCTACTCTGTGTTTTTCTCACCTCTCAATGACAGATTCACCTGCCATGTAATAGGAAATTTTTTTATATATTTTAGAGTAATGGTGGGGACTATTGTGTGACTGCAATTTGTTTCACGTGCATAGGGAATCTGTCCCTCTACCTTGCTTGATTTTTATGCCTGAATTTATATGCATGATTCAAATTTATTACCTGCATTTGGTGGGGATTATTATGTGACTACAATTTGTTTCACTTGCATAGGGAATCTGTCCCTCTACCATGCTCGATTTTATGCCTGAATTTACTTGCTGGATTCGAATTTATTACCTGCGTTTTATCGATTGAGTTTCCTGCCTGCATTCTGCTATGCCGAACTTATGGACCTAAGGGGTAAAACTACGTAGATGTTTGTTTTAGACTTATGCTGGAACTGCCCCAGGCGTTTAGTTGTTTCTCAGCCCCTTGGCTTTCGCCGTCTCATGATGCATAGTGGACGGTTATTGGCATTCTCCAGCACTAATTTCTTAGGGGTAGCTTATGGTAGTTGGCTGAGTTTTAGTTTTTCTTTATTTTCTTTATTTGGTTGTTTATTGCATTTTGTTTTTTTTTATTTTTATTGGGTTGTTGGCTACATTTTGTTTTTCTTTATTTTTATTGGAAGTTGGACATGTTGTGCAGTGTTACACCCCATTATGGGCTTTCTCCTTGGCACCTGGTGTTGAGCCCTTGTGTTGTCATGTCAACTTATCCTCGGTCTTGGTGGATGATTTAGATACATTTTTCCTCATTGCTTTGACTGCTACGTATGGTGGAACATTGTTAACTTAAGAAGTGGCCCGATGATGAAACCCACGACCTGGCCGCGTCTGTAATTTTTGTTTCCCTCCTTTTGAGTGCTATATACCATAGGTAATTAGGTGACTATGTTGAGCATTGCGATTGTAATGACTATTGTGATCCAGCTAAGCGCCACCTGGAATATTGCCTTAGTTCGCCTGAGCCGACTTGTCACGAATGCCCATTCTTCAATACTTTAGAATTGCTTGTAATATCAAGGATTTTATGGTTTCCATTTGAACTTCCACGTGGTTGACTCCTTCAGACTTTTCATTCAAAGATTCTTGCTACAGTTAGTTAAA
>JASDQU010014572.1:9828-29035 GCA_032191745.1 Picea mariana | reverse complement strand
GAAATAAAGATAATTAATTAATTAAAGAAGTTAATTTATGGAGGAATGAAGGGGATGGGGGACACTTGTACGGAGATGAAATTTTAGGAATTTAATTATAAAAACTTAATTAAAAGAGATTTTTTGGAAAGTAAGGAACCACAAAACTCTATAAAATGAAGGGAGGTGATGGAGGTTGGGGATCTTCTATTTGTGTAACGTTACGCTACAAAAATATCTACTTGACTGATTTAATTTGTGGGAGTTGGGACACCCAGCTCGAGAGCAGTGGTAGCTTGGCCTTGCGAGGTGAGATGGGAGCTAGTCGAAATCATTGGATAGTGTGTGTGTGGCCCCATTTGTGGCTCGGGGTGCTAAGGGGGAAGAAGAGTACCCCTAGCATTGGTTGGGAGGTACTGGTGAAGTCTCGTCGGTCAGTAAGCGGGAGTTGCACAGAGAACGGAGACGTCACTCAGAGTGGGCAATTAGGCAATGGTATGCTCTTTTCATTTTGTATAGCAGTTGCCACAGGTTTTATGCTTGGATCTATATGTTGATTAGGTAAGTAAATTGATTGTTTAGATTGATGACTGAAAGTTTTCTTAGCCTAGTTGAACGATTGTTGAATCCCTTGGCCTTCATTTTCCTGCACATCTTGACCACCTTGCTTCATTAATTGTGACCTTCGTGGTTGTTTAGCCTTTGTCCCTAGCTCACTAGTCCTCGCCTAAGCAGTCGGCCATGAGCCTGATCTTTAGTCATCTCCTTAGTGTTAAAATACCTATGGATCTCAATGCCCTACTTTTCTGTGAGAGGATGATGAGCAAAGGATGCACCTATTAGTCGTCCACCTAATGGTTTCTCATGCTTTATTGATGGTCATTGTGCCTTCCTATATTGAATGTTCCCGCCGTTGCTATAGTTCCCATCCCCTAATTTGACTCTGCATTTAAATATTTTCCAGGCTAGTCTAGCTCTACACTTAATGTGCTCCCTTGTGATTCTACTCTGTGTTTTTCTCACCTCTGAATGATAGATTCACTGGCCACGTAATATGAAATTGCTTTATAGATTTTAGAGTAATGGTGGGGACTATTGTGTGACTCCAATTTCTTTCATGTGCATAGGGAATCTGTCCCTCTACCCTGCTCGATTTTTATGCCTGATTCGAATTTATTACCTACATTTGGTGGGGATTATTATGCGACTACAATTTGTTTCTCTTGCATAGGGAGTCCATCCCTCTACCATGCTCGATTTTATGCCTGAATTTACTTGCTAGATTCGAATTTATTACCTACGTTTTATCGATTAAGTTTCCTGCCTGCATTCTGCTATATCGAATTTATGGGCCTAAGGGGTAAAGTTGTGTAGATGTTTGTTTTAGACTTATGCCAGAACTGCCCTAGGCATTTAGTTGTTTCTCAGCCCCTTGGCTTTCACCATCTCGTGATGCATAGTGGATGGTTATTGGTATTCTCTAGCACTAATTTCTGAGGGGTAGCGTATGGTAGTTGGCTGAGTTTTAGTTTTTCTTTATTTTTTTTGTTTGGTTGTTTGTTGCGTTTTGTTTTTCTTTATTTTTATTGGGTTGTTGGCTGCATTTTTTTTTTCTTTATTTTTATTGGCAGTTGGACGTGTGGTGCAGTGTTACACCCCATTATGGGCTTTCTCCTTGGCACCTGGTGCTGAGCCCTTGTGTTGTCATGTGAACTAATCCTCGAGCTTGGTGGATGATTTAGATACGGTTGTCCTCATTGCTTTGACTGCTGCATATGGTGGAACATTGTTAACTTAAGAAGTGGCCCGATGATGAAACCCACGACCTAGCTACGTCTGTAATTTTTGTTTCCCTCCTTTTGATTTCTATCTACCACAGGTAATTAGGTGACTGTGTCGAGCCTTGCGATTGTAATGACTACCGTGATCTAGCTAAGCGCCACCTGGAATATTTCCTTAGTTCGCCTGAGCCGACTTGTCATGGATGCCCATTCTTCAATACTTTAGAATTTCTTGTAATATCAAGGATTTTATCGTTTCCATTTGAATTTCCACATGGTCGACTCCTTTAGACTTTGCATTCAAAGATTGTTTCTGCAATTAGTTAAATAATAAATTTTAATTAGTAACTTCCGAGTTAAAAAAGAACAAAAAGAACAAAAAAAGAATATCTAAAATGTTTAAATGTTGGGTTGATGAGCCCATTTAAAAGGCAGTGATTTATAACTGATTATTCGCTGACAACCATTTATTAATTCTTGACATCCAGAAGTCCACTCTAGTGTATCACAATGATCAACATCACTATGCATTAACGGCCTGGTATAACTTTTAACTATAAACAACAATATCTTTAATGAGCATTGAATAGCTTGACCAGACTTTTAGTTACATAGGAAGGGTAGCATTAAAATTGCATGAATGAGCGTAGAAATGATCTTTATTTGACCGTAGACCAACTTTAATTGGAATTCAATTTGCATTAAATGACACTCATTTATTGTCAGCAGCCGCTTATATTTATAGACCACCATTGCATTTAATCGCTAGCAGCTTTTTATATGTGATGGACATGCATGATGTAAGTAATACTACGGAATGGTGTTACATTAATAATGACATACCAATCAATTTAGTTAATATTGTTATGTGCAATTAGGTTGTTAAATCATATGGTATTTCATTCGTAGTATAGACTTGTTTTTAGTGTGCAAATTAGTCTTGTATTTAACTTACACTTCAGACTTGTGTTTTCCTTTGGTTCAACTTCGAATGGTAACTAAATTATAATTTAGACTTGTATTAAACCTGCAGTTAGTCTTCTAATTATTGAGATGTGTTTCTAAGTTGCATGCTAGACTTGTTGTAATATTAATGTGGATTGTACTTATGGACTTAAGTATACTAGATAAAACAATTCGCATTTAAGGTTAAATATTTATGGTACATGGATGACCAGATGGAAATATAGACCCGTTCAATGTAAGTTGCATTTAATGATTGTACAATTGTGACTAGATGTAAATTAGACTTTATAAATTCGATGTGTAATTGATGTTAGATGGCGTTTTAGATATCGCCTAATTGGTAACTCAGTCCCACTAAATTAGAGTCATAAGTCATGTTAGTTCAGGTCGTAACTCGTAGACTAATGGAATTTAGATTGGTTAGTTGATCTTTAAATAATTCCATTTTAAGCCATAGTTATTGACCATTTAGCCTTGATTAATGATTGTGTGGTTGACGAAGTCGTTTTTAGCTTGCACTTCCCGTTGAGTGTGTTGTTGTTTATTATAAGTAATGTTGGTACTTGGTTATGAAATTTTTTAACGTGATTGGTTGCTCATTGTAAGGGTTATATTTACTTGTGTAATTAATTCTGGGTGCGTTGGGTTGTTAGGATGATTGTCCTTAGCTTATTAGGCTTGGTCTGCTTGTGTCGGGCGGGATGTAGACACCTCCTAGTTCCTCAGAACAGTCACCAGCCTTGAGACCTTAAATGGTCAATATCGATGGGAACCTGGGCTTGAGCGTTGCTTATGTGTCTTGGAGGTCCTAACCATTGTAGGGTAGGACGAGAGGGTATTCATTCTTGTTCTTCGTCGGTTGAATGTCGTACATTACTTCCAGTTGTTGGATGTGATTTTATGTTAAGTCGTTATGTTGTTGTTGCATGAGTTGCATGCGTTGTGTTCGTCATCATGACGCAATGTTGAGTATAATGTCTTTATTACCTTCCTACACACCCACACACACAAAAAAAAAAAATTGTACTTCTTATGTGAGGTTTGTTGTCCTAACAAGGCATGGGCCATCACACCAAGACCAATATGGTAGAGAGAAGTGTCTTTCATTCTAGACTCATTAAGATGTTGGTGTTAGAGGAGTTGAAAAATATTGATAGTGATTGGGATACTTTCTTGACATCATTAGTATTTCAAGCAGATATTGTTAACACTCCACATACTAAAAGGAGAATCCCTACCTTAGTTGAGATGGTTTTGCACACTGAATCAAGTAAAAAGAGAAAGATAATTAAGGAGAAAAATCCATCAGAGAAAATTGTTCAGATAAATGAAGGCCCTACACATCCTGTTGCTGAAGAAATTTCTCCTACACTAGAGCCTTCATCTGTGGAACCATATTTTAGTAAAGAAAGAAAGTTAAAGGGAAATAAATTGGTTATTAACCTGCCTATTTTTGAACCAACTAGTTCTAGAAGACCATATACAAAATCAACAACAAGATAACATGCCCATGTGGAAGAATATGCATATGAAGCACCAGTTCAACAAACATCCAAAGCCAAATATCGTAAATATCCTATAGAAACCATTGAAATAAAGTCTCTTTCTGAGGAAAGAAATCCCACCTTCAAAAGGATCAGGAAACAACTGAAAGTGGTAAAAGTTGAGAATGAAAAATTAAAAAAGGAAAATATACAAGCTAGAATCAAGTTGAAGAAAAACATAGGCAGGTCTGAATAAATTATTTCAAAGGAAAAACATATGGTGAGGATATCCCTGCCCCTGCATAGACAAGTCAAAAATATGTACAAGCATAAGAGGTCTTTTCAGGTTGAGATCAAAAAGTTGAAAAAAGAATTGCAACAAGTAGAGGAATAGATAGCTAAAAGGAATATGGAACTGTTGTCTTAAGAAGACATTAACTAAGATCATGGAGAATCATTTCTACAACAATATATTATTTTTTTTATGGTTCCTTACATTTGTAGTGAGAAGAAAGAAAAATATCATGTACAAGAAAGTTCGCATGAATCTTGCAAATGTGATGAAAACCTGTTCAAAGTGGAACGATTCACTAGAAACTTGATGCGAACTCTAACAGTATGTTAAATCTAAGTTATGGGAGAGGTTCCAGTTGTCAAAGAAAGTTTAAATAGCTCCCTAGGAAGTAGTTAGACATCAAGAGACACTTGTACATGATACCCAACTCCACTAGATCTCCAAACATGAGTTGGTTGCAATTGCATTTATGTTGATCAACAATCTCTTGAAATCTAGCAGTTAATTAAGTTTTTTTTGTTTTTCTACTACCACGCCTATCCAAGGAACATGATCCTATGCATAAGCTAGGTGGTGATTCATAGAGGGACTTTGGATGTAAATTTCTATTTAATGGGTAATGTCACTCCTAGATTTGGTTCAAGTGGTTTTTTGAGAGACTCGTATCTTTTTCTTCAGACTATAACTTTCCATAATATGTATGTACAAACTTAATACTCTTGGATAATTGAAGATCAAATCATTTTTCTACTATCACATGTTATATTCTTGCCTTGCTTTGATGTTTTCTATTGATGAAGGATTTGTATTTTGTACTTGTTCATGAATGTAGTGAATGATTTATTGTTTATTTATTGGTGCAAGTGTTGTCAAAGCACATTTTATTATTGATTAGGAGATTCGTTCTTAATAAGAATTCTATTGTATATGTCTCAGAAGTACCTGATGTAACTTGGTGCATATACTTCATATATTTTTTTTCGGTCTTCCATCTTTCCATTTATGTTCTAAATATTGGTTTGCGATTTTTCAAGCCTTGCCTATCGGAGTATGTTTTGTGGAAATTTTTTATTGATATTTCAAACTGAGTATCTCATCCATTCACTGCACTTGAACTAAAAACATTATCTTTACAAAACTACAAATTTTGTATGGGTATTAGGATTACACATATAGTAGTCTAGGTGTGACTTCTAGTGCTAACACTTTGTATGATAGAAAATGCAATACTCCAGTGAGTTGAGACAACCCAACAGACATAGTAATACTTGGGTCAAATTTGCTCAAGGATATGGAAGACCAGATGGTTAAAATTAGGCAGATTTTGAAAGCAGTATAAGATAGACAACAAAGTTATGCAGATAAGAAGAATACATCTAGAGATTTTAAAGTGGGAGACCTTGTGCTTTTGAAAGTGAAGTTGAAGAAGATCTCATTAAAGTTGAGCATATGTACAAAGATAGCAACCAGATTCTATGGTCCATTTCAGATATTTGATAGAATTGGGCCAATTTTATACATGATTGCATTGCCTACTTCCATGTATGTGAATAATGTATTTCATGTTTATTTTCTAAAAAGGTATGTGCATGATCAGAACCATGTTATTGGTTGGAATTTGATTAAGGTGGATTAAGAATGAGACTTTCGAGTCTAGTCAGTTCACATATTGGAAATAAAGGTCAAAGTGATTCATAATTGATCAATAGAGCTGACAAAAGTTCAGTGGACTTGCTATAGTTCTGAAGATGCTACTTGGGAGAATGAGGATGCCATGCGAGTAGAGTACCCATGACGTTTTGAAGATTTTATAAATTTTTATTTCTATTTTTTGTATGCACTGAGGACAGTGCCAAAATAAGGGGGAGAGGAATGCAATACCCCAGTTTTGAGTCACCCAATTAATAATGGATTTTTTTTATTTGATGAAAGGATGACATTTTTGAACAACTAAACGGCCCTGAATTCCTAGGAATTGTAATACTTTTATTATTAATAATAATAAAATACATCGTTGGTTATGAGATAAACTAGGACAAGAGTTAGAGGGGGATATGATTGCATGAGAGAGGCAGAAAAGATGAGGGGACAGGCCTTTACATTTAAAAATTATTTTTATTTTACCCACATTGGCATTTTGGATAGAAAGAGGTTGTTACATGAGATTCTTGGGGGAAGGCCACATTATTCTTTTGATATTTAAACCCTTCTCTTAATTGTCTTAGGGTTTGTCCATTCATTATTACTCAAAAATGGTTTTCTACTTGTTCCTCTCTAATTCAGTCTTCTTCTCATACTTGGTTTTGCATTGGGAAAAGAAAATGAATGGCTAAAGGAAAGAATCCATGGTTGGTTGGCTATAATTGATTTATAATTATTCCATAAACGGAGGGATTCTTGTCCACAACTAAGAATCCTTATAGTTTCCATCATTTGTATTTCCTGACCGGAAGCACTAGAGCCCTGGAAAAAGGTGGACAGCCTGAGGGACCACGTGCAAATGAAGGTGGTTCATTTTCTTTGGGTGGTGTAATATCAGGGGAAAGAGAGCTAGTAAACTAGTTTTTGTTGTGTGGTCGAGAAACTTGTGAGAGCTTGAATATTGATTGGTTTGGGAAACTGATTATCGGTTCGAGAACCATCTTTGTGGATTCATATCCTTGGCTCAAGGGTGAAATGTTGTTGAGACTTGAAACAAAAATGTGTAAGGTTGGGTGGAACATCCTTGGCACCTTGGTATGTAACCAGCTGGTGATTGGCTTGATTACATATAATTTCTTTATGTCATGTGTTTCTATGATTGTATAGTTATTTCTACTATGTATTAATTACTATCTCTAGGATATGTATTTATAATTTGCCTTGTTGTTGGTTATTGTTGTGCATGGAATATGGTTCATTTCATTTATGGTGTATCATGAATATTGATTATTTCATGTGTTTCTTCCATGATTTTTATTTAGTTAATTGGTATCATAATTTTGAATTAGCCCAAGAGGGAGAATTTAGAGCTACCTAGGTAGTGGGTAAGTTTCAAATCAAAACATAGATAAAATCATTTTTTTGGGGGCGGTTTGTTGATCTGGGTATGTTACAAAGGCTCTCATCCCATGTGCATGGATGTTTGGAATTGTACATTCTTGGGATATGAACAATCATCTTGTTGACTTCCTTAGTTTATCCACCAGGTTTTGGGTGGAATGCATATTGTGGGTGGTCCCGCCAATATTTGACATGGGGAAGGATTTAAAGAGTGTGAATGTGATTTCCTTTGTCATGCAAGGGATTCCTCGAGCAATAGTTTGAGAGGATCTCATGCTTTATTGTATGTATTTTCTTCTACCAAGGGATGTTGCTTGGAGGACATGATTGTTCTTCCCCATGATGAACCAGTTCAAGACCCAACTCTTGATAGTTTGACCTCGTCGGAGACATGCATACATAAATGAAAAAGAGAAGATTACTTTGATACCACTAATCCAAATTATATTTAGAATGACATGAAGGGGGAGATATAGCAAGAAAACACATGGATATATTTCAAGATAGACAATAATATAGTTAAAACCATATTTTATTAATGATTGTTTGGAATACAAAGGAATATAAAATGCAAAGCACACAAGCTATCTAGAATGGTGGTAGCTTATCCCTAAACAGAGAGATGTGTCGACTAAGCTCATTTGCAAGAACCTTAATACAAAGATACTGGAAATTCACTTTAACATAAAACATCAATGGGAATTCCCTAAATATCCAAAACCGTAACCCTAGAAGATGAAACACAGAAAGTTTTTTGGGCCCTAATGTGGTTAGTTGAAACGTAAACTTTTCAGTGGTGTAACATTTTCATACAACCTCTATTTGGGGCACTTGGTAGCTCATAGAAAAGGTCTAGCCGAGAAGTATAAATTCCAAAATTCCTAGCATCTACCTCTAGCTACATGGTAGGTGTCGTCGTGCCAAAAATACATCATTTAGGGCCTCAAAACGGCCCTAGAAGTTTGGGACCTAAAAAACTATAGAAAAAATTCCAAGACATAGGGCCATCGAAATTAGTGGAATAGGTGGGTGGCCACCAGTATCCTCCTGGATCAACATGGGAACTAGCAATGATTTTGCAATACTTTCCTCACATGCATTCTCGAAGACAATGTTTCTTTGAAGGGGGACGACATGTTCAGGTCCTAGCCTAACCTTCCTACTTTAATCTACCTAGGATTTCATTAATTAATGTGCGTAATCTTCTTTGAATAAGGCCCATTAGATAGTAGAGGCTAGTTATTTAATAATCCAATTGATTCTCTGGAAGAATTCTTTGTTAAGTAATCCTTAACTAATCTTCTTTGTTAAGTAATCCTTAACTAATCTTCTTTGTTAAGTAATCCTTAACTACATTGGAAACCATCAACTACACTTGCATATGTTCTACTACTTTTTCACAAAGCTTGGCATGCAGCTCCTTAATTGAGTATCCTTGCATTTGAACCAACTTCAAATTCGCTTCTTAGTTGAGTATCCTTACCTTTGAACTGACTTCAAATTCTCCTGCAACTATTTCTTCAATGAGTGGTTATGGTTTCTTCAATGAGTGGTTATGGTTTCTTCAACGAGTGGCTATGGTGAAAATATTATGAAGTGAATGAGTGGCTATGGTGGCAATGTTATAAAGCGACCCCATCTAGACCTCCTCCACCATCAGCCTTGCAACCTTCCAAGTTCCTCCATATAATCTAGAGGCCATCTTCTTCCTTCCCTCAACTGCATATGAAACCCCCACTGAGTGCATAATCATTTGAAACAATTATTAAGATATTTTCATAAGCTATTCACACTTTGAAATGTTCACTGTTTTACAAAGTTATGTTAGTTTTTCCATGACTTGAAAAGCTAAGGACGAGGATATTTTGTGGGAATTGTTCAATTTTGATGATTAGCACCTACTCCAATCTTGATTATGTCGCTTTTCCAATGACATCTTAAAAAAACATAACTTCCTTGTCCATCTTATTATTTTGTGCATTCTCAAATTCATTTGAGCATTATCGATTACAAATTTACAAAACATATTAGTATCATTACTTCATAGAATAAGGAGAATTTATACAGCTTACTTTCTACCTACTTTTGAATTTGGATACACTAAGTTTAACATGAATTCAAATCAGTTACTTCCTCCATATGATCCACCAAACACTATCACTGGAAAATTTTCCGCCCATAAATTCTTCTTTAAATCTGTAATCAGAGTCGCAACACTTGCTCAGAAGTGAGATTGCCAAATGTGCTTGTATTGACTATGGGAGTCAATGGGTTACCTATTAAATCTGGTTGCGACTCCCTGTAATACCGATTCTATCTGTTACCTATTGAATCTGGTTGCGAGTCTCCATAATGAAACTCCCCATAAAGAGGAACGATTGTTGAAAGAAAATGGAATAAAGACTTCACAACAAAAAGTAAAAGCAATGAGACTAAAAGTTTTGAGAAAATAGTTGATTACCTCTTTTCCTAGGTGATATACAAAAAATAAAGCAGCCTGTTCTAGGTCCATATTTAGGGCAGCCTGTATACATCATAGACAATTACCATTGACATATCATTTTTGAAATCCTTCCAGAAATAGTTCTCTTCCAGAACTATTTTCCGTATGATAAATTTAACAATCAAAATGGTATTGCAAAAATAAGCACAATGATCTAGAATTAACCTGGGGCCAGCCTCAGAGAATATGATATCCATTTGCCACATATAACCAGGACATCAACATTTTACACCATTTGTCTATCTAGGAAACACATATTTTTATGAGTTTCTGGGTTCACTACCTCTCTAAAGTAAAGTAATGTACATTCAATATTTGAAAGGATGAGTTGCATGCAACCACCAGAGTCCACCAGCATCATTACCTCCACAGTAATGTTTCTTGTCTCGGATTGACATCACGCATAGACTGCTCTGCCCAGTGCAGTTTCAAATATTGTGCACCAAACCAGATTTCTTAAAACAAACCGTGCATTGGACAGATTGCACAATTTGTTTCTTGTTGTGAATAAACACACTTAATTAAATGATTTATGGACACAGAATAATAGAGTTTTATGCTTAGCACATCAACTCAGAAATATCACAGAAATTTGTCAACATACAAAATACTTGATATTGATGATGATGATGATGATTAATGTCCACTAAGACTGAATTGTTCTATCGGACCTTAAGAGGGTAAGTGATTACTTTCATCTTCAACCTTCTTAGTGTCACACAAAGGTTTCATCCCATGGCGTTTTAGGAATCGACCAACACCTAGTTTCACTATGGAGCTCGTGAGAATTTGTTCTTCTCTTAGGAATACTTCTTTTTTTCTTTACACTTTGTAAAATAGATAGATAATTTTGATCTTCTATATTAGGATTGATTACATCTTTATAATACCTTAATTTTCTTTTTTCCTCTAACTCTTTATCACACCACATTTTCTCCTTAAATTTGGCTTTGACGTTTTTTTTAATAGTATCTTTATTCTGCAAAATGTTGTCTTCCATGATTCCTGGATAGTTTATCCAATACCACGCATCTTTATCCCATCCTCGCTCGATTCGAAGGTGGTTATCAATCGATTTTGAAGCAATTTTAGGAAGCCTCTTGTCTTCCATGTTGTTTAACTTGTTCTTATACATTAGGTATCTAGTCATAGCCATGCTCTCAATGGGGGAGGGGCTTGTTTCTAAGAGGAGGATGGGATAGGGTGTATTTCCTTTAATTTTGAGATTATAGATTATAAAATTCTTTTGTATTTCCTCTATCTTTATCCACGATTCATGAGAGACACTACAACCCCAAACTTCACATCCATAAAGAATAACAAGTGTAACAAAAGTCTCAATGAGGTGTTTCTTCTTATCCCAACTCCAAAGATCAACTGATTTACAATTGTTTTCAAGAACATAATAAGTTTTACATCCCCCAATAATCCTTTTCTCAATGCTATAATTCCAATTGAGCTTGTGGTGAATATCAATTCCAAGATATTTGTATGAATTCTCTTCCTCCAAGTTGTTGTTGTCATATAAGAAGGTATCATAAGGGATGTTATCGGATTTAATAATCATGAACTTAGTCTTATCAATATTAACAGTCATACCCATATTGGAGCAAAAATCCTTGAGGATTCTTAGTTAGTTTTCAAGATCATGGGCACTCCTTTCCATAAGAATGAAATCATCGGCATAAAAAACAAGATTGATGACAATACCAGTGAGAGTAGGGCTAACACAACCTTCTTTTTCCAACCAATCTTCTAACTTGTCAATGTATATGCCAAAAAGGGTAAGGGACAAGGGACAACCTTGTTTGGCTCTGATATTGTAGTTAATCTCTTTTGTCTAGCCCTCATTGTTTTTAAACTTAGCAATAACATTCTCATACATCGTTATTGCAACAACCCTCAACTCGAGAGGCACTTTTTCTCTTCCAACCTATTCCAAAGGTTTTTCCTAGGAACCATGTCAAAATATTTTCTAAAGTCAACAAATCAACAATAAAGATTCATTTTAGTATTGCATAACTCCTCTAGAATGATCCTAATAACTCTAGCGCAGTGTGTGAATGCAAAATAAAATGACTAAGATGAGCTTTTGCTCAAATGACTACTTTTGTCTTTATAGACACAGAGTTTGTGCTCAAACTTCTTCAACTCCTCAACTGTTGTTGTTTCTCCTTCTTCTATGCTTCTCTGCTTCTTCTCTGCATCATCTACATCATCAATTTTTTTTGCTAACTAAACACTTAGACTTATATGGAATCCCACTGAGACTTCGTGTAGAAGTAAGATTGAATCAACATTAAGCACTACCATTAATATGATTGACTCTTCAAATAGTTAATTGAACTTGAGAAAGATAACGATCGACTCCATTTATAGCTTATCTTCTTTCCGACTGACTTAGACTAAGTTTGAGTAAACATGCGAATTTGCACTTGCATACTATCATACAAACTGATTGACTGACAGTTGAGATGACTAACAAAACCAATGAAAAAATGACTAACAAAAAAATTGATGGAGATGTGAATATCTCATCAACTTGTCATTACTATTTCCGACACTCCTCCTTAATTATAAGTAGATGGGATTCCAAAAAATTTCATCAAATTTTTAAATTTACATTTTACTGTCACTCATATATGACTATGTAGGCTCCCAGACTACTGCGTATATGATGAAATGCATCTCTTTCTAAAGCCTTTGTAATCATATATGCGACTTATTCTTTTGACCTGCAAAATTCTAAACAGATCTCTTTGTTATTCACCAATTCTCTAATAAAATGATACCTTGTATCAATGTGTTTACTTTTCTTGTGAAACACATGGTTCTTTGATAACATCATGGATGAATTGTTGTCAGAGAATAATTTTGTTGGTTCTTGTTGTTCCTACAACAAATATTTTAACATTCTTCTCATCCAAACTGCTTGACAAGATACGCTTGTAGCTGCGATGTACTCTGCTTCTGATGAAGAAAGAGTCACTATGGGATGTTTCATTGATGCCCATGATACCATACCTGTCCCAAAATTAAATGTGTACCCATAGGTACTTTTCATGTCATCTATGATGCCTCCACAATCACTATGAGTGTATCCAATGAGTCTGAAATCTTCAAAAGTGGATTACTTAATGTCAACATATATTGTTCCATTCACATATCTCATAATTATCTTTCCTGCCTTCCAATGTGATTCTTTTGGAGTTTCCATGAACCTTGAGATTAGGCTCACTCCATACATAATATCGGGTCTTTCTGTTGTGATATAGATAAGACTATCTACTAGTCTTTTAAATAGTGTGGGATCCACCTTGGACCCTTTATCTTCCTTGCTTAACTTCAATCCTGTTACGACAGGTGTTGGGGATGCTTTTGAATTTATCATATTGAATATTTTCAATATTTCATGCACATACTTAGACTGTGAGATAAATATGCCAGTTTTGGAATGGTGAACTTCTATTCCCCAAAAATATCTCATAATCTCCAAATCAATCATTTTAAATTCATCCTTCATGTCTGACTTGAATTCTTCTATGTTAAAATATCCTGTAAATATCAAATCATCTACAAATAAGAAAACAATTAACATATTACCTTGGGGATTTTCTTTGATGTACAGTGTTGGCTCACTTTCACTTCTCTAAAATCCATTATGTGTCAGATAAGAATCAGTGTGACTGTACCAAGCTTTGGGATCTTTCTTTAATCTATACAGTGTTTTCTTTAATCTGTACACTTTATTTTCTTTTCATGGAACCTCAGAACCTTGTGGTTGTTCCACATACACATATTCTTCTAAGTGTCCATTCATAAATGTTGGATTTACATCCATTTGATAAACTTACCACTTATACTGCACGACAATTTCTAACATTGTTCTGACTATGTCCATGTGTGCAACTGGTGCAAATGTTTCATTGAAATTGATTCCAAGTTCCTTTGTAAAACCTTTTGCAACTAATGTTGCCTTGTTCTTCTGCACATTTCCTTTATAGATGTCATGTAGACTTCTTGTATTCCTTGGTAACAAACATGCTAATGTTGGATATGGGGATGTAGAATTACTCAAACTATTTTTTGATGTTTGTTGTGCTCTAGGTGTAGACTGTGCACCTGTTGTTCTTACTGGGGTATTATGCACAGTGATTTGTGTCACAGTGTCAGGTGTAGAAGGGACTGTGCACTAACTTGTACATGGTGTTTGAACCATTTCATATTTTGTGTCATCATGCTCGATTGCATCAATATTTTTTCCTTCCTTTTCTATGCTTCCATCCCGTACTTCATTCTCCACAAATTGAACATCACGATTGATTATGAGTTTTCTTGTGACAGGGTCATACATCTTGTATGCTTTTGTGTCTTAAGAATACCCAACAAATATACATTTATGTCCTTTGTTGTTCATATTTCTTATCATCTTATCTGGAACATGTTCATATGCGACACAATGATCCAGATGGATATCGGTGGCCACCCACCTTTTCCAACTGGCTCAAAACAATTTTTTGACAATTTTGGCAATTTACTATTTTTAGAAGTTCTAACTTCCAGGGCCATTTTGAGGGCCTAAATGAAGGTTTTTCAGGCCCCCAAAAATGAATCTCCTCGATGATACCTTTCCAACGGGCTATCACACGCCTAAAATGAAGATCGTATGCAAACGTTACAACCTCGGGAAGTTGATGTACTAACTTACCCAAACGGGGCCCACATGACTTTTGGCACTTCATCTCCTAGGGTTAGGTTTTTGGATGTCTAGGGTTTCTGGAATTCTTCTTTATGGTAAAAATTCCTTCAAAGCCTCATTGTGGTTTCTTTCTTGCGAGTGCGCACAACTGTCACATCTCTTCTCAGAGATAAGCCGCCACCATTCCAACAAGCTTGTTTCCGCTACATTTTATAGTTTTAGCTTATTTCGTTATTGAATAGAAAACTAGTTTTATTGTATCTCTGTTATTTTTATTCAAGAACCTATTAATAATTTATATTCATTTCATTGTGCTCATAAAATCCGGATCAATGGTACCAAATGAACCACACTGCGGCAAGAAAGAGACCAACCAGTGTTCGATTTCAAAAATATATTCCATACCTTGTGCACCAAGATGGGTATCAAAGATTTAGAGCGACATATGGTGCTCAAGTATCGCAGTGCTCTGGAAAAATACATCTAGAATGAAATGGAATTTCTGGACATCTCATCCTTCGATGTGGTTTACCAATATATCATCAAAATCGAGTAGAAGCCCAAATGAAAGGCGCGACAATTTGGGCCTGGGAACCCCTCACAACAAAAGCTAGGAAAGGGTGGCCCCAACCCACAGAATAAAGGACAGAGTGAATATGAATAGTATCAGGAAAACCAGTCCAAGCTGCAAGAAAAGAAGGACACCAGAAAGACAAATAAAGATATCGGGAAGTGGTGCGACTTCCATAAGAGCCCTTGGCATAACACTATCGACTACTGCTCAAAGCAGTCGTTGGTGGCTGAAGTGAAATCCTCTGAATTAGATGTGGATTCTGATTCTGAGCCAAAACCAGAAAGGGGAATATGGATCATTGACACGGAACCCAGTGCCACTGTTTCTGCCACCAAGCTCCAGCCCGGTGAACCAGGCAAGCTAGAAGAAGGAGAAGGCCTCTTAAATTCACAGATGTGGGTAAAAGGCACCCCACTGCACTTCATAATTGATAGCAGTAGCCAGAAGAACCTCATCTCAGAAGAGGTCGTCAAGTGGCTCGCCCTGCCAACAACGCCGCACCCACAACCCTACACCATTGGATGGCTATGCCAAGGAATAAATCTTCATGTCAGCCAACAATGTCGACTATCATACGACATCAAGCCCTTCAAAGACAAGGTATTATGTGATGTTTCTCCTCTCAAAGTTTGTGATGCTCTTTTGGGACAACCTTATTTATGGAAACATCATGATGTATATGAGTCTAGGCCTCGTAGTATTATTATTACTTTGAATAGGAAATTGTACACGATACCCGAGGCAGTCCCACCTAGTGCTATATCCTTGATCTCTACTAAGCAATGCAGGAAGGTCATCTCTCAGATGGGTAAGTTTGTGTTCTTCATGATTCTCTCTCAGAATAAGAGAAAGATCACAACCAAATCCAGGGTCTCTGTGGCTGACCTCTCCACACAGTAGAATCAATTATATAATATCATGGAAGAATACTCGGATATCTTCTCCTCACCTACAAGGGTACCTCTGCACTGTCAGGTCAAGCACACCATCGATCTGGCCCCTGGTGGAGCGATTCCCAATGGGCCAATCTATCGCCTCTCTTTGTTATAGAATGAGGAGATCAAGAGACATATCCAAGAACTTCTCCACAAGGGGCACATCCATCCTAGCTCATCACCTTGTGGGAGCCCAATTGTGCTGGTACAGAAGAAAGATGGAACCTGACAACTTTGTATTGATTATCGGGGTCTAAATAAAATCACAGTCAGAAAATGGTACCTGATTCCACGAATCAATGACCTCCTTGATAAACTCATGAAGGATAAATACTTTAGTAAGATTGATCTGAAGTCTGGCTACCACCAGGTCCTGATAGAACATATAGATGTATGGAAGACCTCCTTCAAGTCAAAGGAAGGCCTTTTTGAATGGTTGGTCATGCCCTTTGGTTTGACAAATTCTATAGCCACTTTCATGAGGATGATGGAAAATATCCTACGACCATTCAATAATACTTTTGTAGTGGTGTATCTAGATGACATTATAATATACAACAAGACTTGGGCCGAACACTTGCATCATATTCAACAGGTTTTTCACACCCTGCGGAAACACAAGCCATACAACAACTTGGAAAAATGCTCCTTCATCATGGACAGGGTCCATTACCTAGGATACATCATTGATCAGCATGGCGTACATGTGGATCCAGCTAATATCCAATTCATCCGTGACTGGACAGCCCCAACAACACTCACTGAACTTCAAAGCTTCTTAGGCCTTGCCAATTTATTCCATAGATTCGTGTTGGGATTCTTCCATATTGCATGGGCCCTTAGACAAATAAACAAGGGTGGTTGTAAGGCAAAATTTGCATGGGGCCTGTCCCAACAACAAGTGTTTGATGATTTGAAGCAGCGTTTGTGCTCAACCCCAGTACTTTCACTAACAGACCTGCAACATCCCTTTGAAATTGAGATAGATTCTTAAGACTATGTTGTGGGCGCTGTTCTCACTCAGCACAGCCACCCTGTGGCTTATCATCGTGAGACACTGTCATATATTGTCCGTAAGTACCTACTTATGATAAGGAAATGTACTCCATTATACAAGCCTACCGCCAGTGGAGACATTACATTCTTGGGAAGGAGAAAATCATCCACAATAATCATAAGCCACTGCAATTCATGCAGACATAGGGAAAATTTCAGAATGACCACCATCAAAAGTGGTCCACATACTTATAGCAATTCCACCTCAACATCAAGTATAAAATAGGAAACACCAATCGCGTCCCTGATTGCCTCAGTAGACCACCACTTGCGAGACTCACCATGGTGATTGACTCTTGCGACCATGAGACATATGGATGGCACCAACTCTATGAGACAGACCCTGACTTCTCCACCACCTACCAAATGTTGGGTGCAAACTTAGTTGTCGATAATTTCCATTTTCAGGATGGGTTGTTGTGTTGTTTGGGCCATATATGTGTTCCATCAAGTGAGCGAGCGAAGATGATCTGAGAAGCCCACTACAGTCGGGTGGAAGGATACTTTGGCGTCGAAAAGACAGTGGTGATGCTACAGAAACATTTCTACTGGCTGAAACTTCAACAGGAGGTCAACAAATATATCAGATCCTACACTGCCTACGTTACTTCCAAACCGACCACTAAGAAATAGGGCCTGTGCACCCCTCTTCATACTCCTGACAAGCCATGGGAATCCATCTCAATGGACTACATGTCGGGCCTCCCATCCACCAAGCATGGAAATGACTGTTTTTTTTTTATTGTTGATCTCTTTTCTAAGATGGCGATTCAGGTTGCCTACAAGAAGAGCATCACAATAGAGGCCACTGCCAAGCTCTTCTTTGAAGGAGTCTAGCTACATTTTGGAATCCCACAAACCATTGTCTTAGATCGGGATAGTCGATTTCTCAGCACATTCTGATCGAGCCTCTGGTCACTGCTGGACACCAAGCTCACCAAATCCACGACCTTCCACCCCAAGATAGATGGCCAAACTAAGGCTGTAAATCAAATGATTTTTCATAATCTTCACATGTATAATTCAAAGCACCCTCGCACATGGGATGAGAGCCTTCCCTATTTCCATCATAGCTACAAATTAGCCCTGCATATCTCAATCGACCACAAACCCTTTCAGGTGGGGTTGGGATTCCAACCATTGGGTCCCATAGATGTTGCACTTCCCCTTGCGGTCACCTCGCCCAACTCATCTCCTTCTCCAATTGAAGCTGACAAAGCCGACTGGTTCATTGAGAAAATCTAGCACAGCCGCCAACAAGTTCAAGATATCTTACAGAAGTCCAATGACAAGTACAAACAAATGGCATGATCAACATCGGGTGCCACATAGGTTTCACGTGGGCAACAAAGTTTGGTTGCACTTGCAGAAAGAATGCCTTATAAGACCCCATCGGAAGCTTTTCCCACTACATTATGGGTTGTACACTATCACCAAGGCCATGGGGGACAAAGATTTTGAGCTCAAAATTCCTCCCTTCCTTGGCCTTCACCTAGTGTTCAGTGTGGATCTCCTTCGCCCTTATTTCCCACCATTATTGGACACCTTAGAAGTAGCAGAACAATTCACACCAAAGGAGCTCAAACCTGACTACATACAACATGCATCCAATGATCAAATTTTCAACACATATATCAAGGGCACTCAATAACAAACAATCCAACTTTATCGAGTCATCAAAGTAGGGCATCTCCTGCACCAAGGCAAGTGGCTCACCCGGGGCCAAATTCAGTAGAAATTTCCTCATCTGATGGGGAACCTCAACGCAATGGAGACCATTTCTTCCTAAGGATGGAGGATTGATCCAGATGGATATCAGTGGCCACCCACCTTTTCCAACTGGCTCAAAATAGTTTTCTGACAATTTTGGCAATTTACTATTTTTAGCAGTTC
>JASDQU010014571.1:241445-254503 GCA_032191745.1 Picea mariana | reverse complement strand
CATGGCTTCCAAGATATCTTCACTAGATGGAAGAAAATCAATCTGGAAGGAACACATGTTGAGGTCAGCGATAGGGGTAAGGATATAAGGCTCTAATAGCCCTACCAAAGAGATCACCATGTCAACTACCAGATCCAAATCATCGGAAGTTGAAGGCATGGGAGACGATGGAAAATAAACATTAGGATGGAATATAGAGTGTATATCTCCCTGAATTTATTCACGAGGGGGAAGAAAAGAGGATCGATGATTGTTATCATCTTGAGGTAGTTTTTCGACACTAATCATTACCAGAATAGATTCATCATAAGGAAAAATTGGGGAAATTTAGTCAATTGCAGACGACAAGGAATTTAACCGTGATGGCATCGAGTAACTGTCGAATGCCAATAGATGTTGGTCATCCGAAGAGGGAGAAGTGGATGGGATAGAAATGTATGATGTTTTGGTTGGTCTAAGTGGCACAGTGTCACCTAGTGCATCAAATTCCAATGGACTAGGTACAATCCAAGGGTCAGATGATTCCAAAGATTGATAAGCCGCAGTCAAAATCATATCGACGGTGGAAATATGATGTGTAGTTAGTGGAAGTGGTGTAGGGAAGGTACCCATAAGGCTAGAATCTTTCAGTAAGCCAACGCCAATGCTTTCATATGTGATCTTTTGGTCTCCCAAGAAAGGAATGTTGTTGGTAGCGGGAGCGTGAGCATCGATTGTGTAGAAATCTAACAGATCACTAGTGACAATTTTTCTCGAATGAGTAAATTGTACACATCGAAAGACCGACGAGGAAATGATAGTCATAGCATAAAACCAACTCCTTTCAAGTAAAAAATTGCAATCGAGGGGAGCATCGACCACCTCGACATCAACAGTGATGGTTTTGCCACCCAACTGGATGGGCAGGGACTATAAAAGCCCATGGGGATGAAAACCTCGCCCATCGAATGCGCGTAACATCATTGAGGATTTGTTAAGTGCGTTTGATTTTAAACTTTTCCAACATGCTAAAGACATGACACAAGTAGAGGATCCCTCATCCAAGATGGTTCGGTGAATTTGTTGATTGTGAACAACAACATCAATTTGAAAAGCAAGTTGGTGGGAGAGTCAAGATGTATAATTATCCAGGTTAAACATGATATTGTTGGATGACTCATGATCAATAGTGCCAATAGAGACCAAGATCATTCTATGTTGACTAGGGAAGTGTTGTAGAACTTCTAACGCAGACATAGCACAAGGTGCTTGAGCCAAATATTCAACAATGTTGTAGTTCTGGGTAGCACATGAACTAGGATTAAAGGTAGATTTACGGATAGTGCTCTTAGGAGGGCGTAAGATAGATTCAAATGTAGGTTTCTCAATCTGAAGTGGTCCAGATGGAGGACTAACGAAGGATGGTGATGGATCCGATAAAGTATCAGTACCGTTAGTGACTTTTCCTTTGTCAATTTTAACTGGTGTGTCGTACGTCTTAGAGCGAGTGGTCAAATTAATCTGATTAAACATATAAATATGGGCACTTGTCAAGGCCTCATCATGAGGATGGCTAGAACTGCACCCAGGAGAGGTGGTTTGAACAACCATGGATTTCTACTATGGAAAAGGCTGAGTAAGCACAACGGGTTGTGAATTTCCTTGGAAACTTTTGGCCACTTCATTGCAATGTGGACAATCTCAAGTGTAGTGATCATCACCACAAATGATACACAAGAATTTCAGTTTCCGTTGTGGTTGCTTTTTGGTAGTAGGTGTTTGAGCATGATTTATTGGTTGTTCATTGTTATTAGTATTTATTTATTTATTTTTTGTCTTCTTCTTACGTTCAGATTGTTGTGAAGGGGTAGATTGAACTGCATTCACCTCAAAGATTTGAGTTTGGGGGGAGGTAGAGGAGAGTGTGGTCGACTGGGAAGTAGATTGAGTTTTGATGGAACCGATAACACCATATACATGAGATGAGGATGATGGCTTGGATGGATCGGTATTATCTCAACAAGCATTTGGAAGCAACTCATACAAAGTACCAGATTGTGAATAAACCAAATCTAAGTACTGAGCCCAAGCAATAGTTTCTTCCTTGTTGATTGCGCCACCCATAGCGACATCGCAAGTGATCAGAGGTAAAAGTGATTTAGTAAACCACTCCACCAATAATATGTCAGGAATGATTACATTGATCATCCTTCATCGTCATCTCCACTCATGAATATGGTCAAAGATATGCACGGATTCAGTTTGACGAAGGGAGGTCGAGAGTTCAGTACCCATCTCATAGCGAATAGGTAGTTGAAAGTGCGTGAGGAAAGACATGGCAAAGGAGTTGAAATCATGAAAAGAAGCATGTGGTAGTTCAATATACCACTTTGTTGCTAAGCCTGTAAGTGTTCGCTGGAAAAGACACAAACGTATAGAATCATCCATGAGGGAGTTTGATGAACACCACAAATGGAAAGTCATCACATGGTTATTTGGATCTTCTCCAAATTTTATGTCAAATTTCATAATATCAGAAGGAATTTTAGCTGGAATAACTGGTTAACCCAGGGAATGAAAAACAGGATCGTTAGTTAACTGAGACAAGTCTGGGAGATCCAGAGTCGCGAGGAAAGGTAGCTGTCAGTTAATTTGTAGATGATACTGGTGTGGCGAAGGAACACCAGTAGGACCATAAACTGGGTTAGGTGGATAATTATAACTAGTAGGACCTACTACATATGGTTGTTGTTGACTAGGATAAATAGGATTCAATGATGGATGAGAAACATTTGCATAACTCGGTGGGTTCTGAGAATTATAAGCCGGGTGATTTATTTTCCCATAAGGAGGATAAATAGGTTTCCCTTGAGGAGGGTAGGAATTAGATCCCGAAGGCAGATACACATTAGGTGGAGGATAAACATTAAGCCCTTGGGAAGGATAATGTTGTTGTCCTTGAGGACTCCAGGTGGTGTTTGAGATGTCGCCCAGATAAGGATGTCCATAATATGGTCTAGAAGGAACAGTATTTGATACTCCTCCTTGTGGGTTATGATATGATTGGCCCCCAACACGGGGTTGGGTAAATGTTCCTCCAAAAGATACTCCCCAAGATTGTGAAGGGTTCCCTGCAAACGAAGGTTTCTCCCCTGCCAGCAGTGGATTAACGACTGGGGTATGACTGACAAAGGGAGGTTTCCCTTCGGGAAGAACATGAAAAGGGGGTTGTCCCTTGGGAGGGGTAGGCCCACCATAGGATGGTGGTATTCAGGTCGGTTGTATTTGGATGGCAAGGGTCTGCATTCTTGGGTGAAAAGATGTCCCAGCAAGATCGTGCAGAACATGTGGAGTTGTAGAGTGGAAGTTTGTAAAAGCGGGGGTAGGGATTGAAGTTCTATGGGAATGAGTAAAGGTAATGAGTCCAGCATTAGGATAGACTTGTGTTGATGCAACAGTAGGGTTAATGACCTGATCGATGGGGTGATTCATAGTTTGACCAGATGACCCAGTTTCAACAGGAGGGTCATGAGGATTAAAGGGTTATTGAAAGGATTCAAAATGCTCATAGAGATCACATCCTGATGAATTCCTCCATACAGAACGAGAAGGTGTGGGATTTGTATCTACTGCAGTGGTAGGACGAACATGAGTCCTATACTCATCACCAAAGATTGGTTCTGTGGATCCCATATATGTTTCGGTAAAAGATATCGTAGGTAACTGTGGGACCTCTTCGTCTATGACATTCCCAAGGGAGTATAAATGAAGCAAAAGTGGTTTGAGATGAATTGTTGACACAGATGTAGTGTGAGGAGTGGGATTCTCAACCATAACTAAAGTGCCTTCTTGATTGTCTAACGGGGGAGCAACAACACTCCTAGCATCAAATTGATTTTCTACCTCTCCACGATAGTTTTCTTCTGGAGGGTTAGGAGGTAAGGGTTGGTATCCTTCTAGAGGCAGCCCTTGCATCCTACACGATCGGTGAAGACCTTTATCATATACAGGTTCAATTTTGGAGAATAACTGTGCACATTGAAAATCTAGGGCCAACTAACAAAAATAAATAGCATACGCTAATAAAATCTAGGAATCAAAACCAAACAAACAAAACTTCTCTCGATGATCGTACTAGTTGGTGATGAAATCCAACGCCGTGTGATCAAGTCAAGAAGGGGCTAGAATATGGTGGAACAGTTACAATGGTGACCTGCTTAACGAACTTTCACCTTGGTGCAAGCTTCCATGCAGTAATTGTGGATTTACCCTCTAAGGAGCTCGAGTGAGTTTGACCAATGTTTGTCCCAGGTACAGTCAGACTTCCCTTCACTGTCACCTCATGTAAGTACCTAAGGATTATGGGAATTAAGGACACCAACTCGTTGTCAACCCCTAGGCAGGTATAGTCGACAATCCAATATGAATGTATGGGTAGGATAACAAGTCCGAAATCAACTCGAGAGGATTCCACACATAATCATGGGTATACCCTCAAGTGACCGCCAATATATGATCCGACCACTACAAACAGTTGAATCACGGAGGGATAATCTCTGTAATTCTCTTGAATGCGACCTCGTGCATAACCCCTGTGTAAGAGGGGGATCCCAGAAAGCCTATAGGACAATTGGATTTGACTCTCCCTATCTCAGGATGCTAATGTTTGTTTTGAAAAACTTTGGAGAGTTTTACTCATAGCCTAATCCAAAGTACTAGTCCTAGTCTAATGTTGGTGGAAGATCCTAAAAACAAAAATGTTCAAGATAATTTTTAATTAGCATTCATTTTGTAGTTGTTCTTTACTCAAAGGGTGTATGACAATGAAACTAATGGTATGATGACTCAAATCCCAAAACAATGCACAAGAAAATGACAAGCAATCCTTTCTTTCAATGAATGCATATTTAAGGGAAAGAGAAAGAGCTTTTTTCACTATCAAACACTAAGATGCAACATCCTTATTCAATTGTTGCTCAATAAAATCCAATGAAATGCTAAAAAAAATTAGAAATGCCTTCTAATATCCAAACCAATCACTAAAATATGTCCTTTTTCTTATATGTGAATGATAATCAGATGTAAAAATTCTAATGTCAATTAGACTTCAGGATTAAACAATCAGAAGCAAACCTCACACAAACAAAAATACACTCTTGTTGTGAATAAACAAAAAGGACAAAGATAACCAAATTTGCAAACAAGAACCAAAAACCTCAAACAAAAGAGAAATGCTATAAAAATTACCTCAAAGATCAAATGGAAAGGTTCACAGACCTTTGGATTTCCTCACAAAAGATTTTACTCAGTTAGATAAACAAGAAGAAAACAACAAGCTAACTCTAGGTTAGCAAAGACAAAGAGTGACTTCAAGGCAAGGAAAGAAAATGTCAAATTTCCAAGCAAAAGAGGATCAATTCTTAGAAAACAGGGTGTTGAAGGCCAATGACAAGATGGAGTGAGAGTATGATACTCCAAGCAAGTGCAAAAGGCAAAAACTGAACTCATAAATTGAAAACCTAGAGGATTTTTCACAAAAAAGGGTGTAGCACTCTGATGTAAGGGGTACTATAGCACTCCAATGCTCTATTTAAGGCCACCAGGGAGTTTTAACACTCTAATAGCAAGGGCATGGGAGCATTCTGCTTCAAAAGTTTAGAAAAATGCCAAGAAACTCAAAAAATCAAGCATACTTAGCAAATCAGGGTGATCATGATGAAATAAAGAGGAAATCAAACAAATCTAAGAATCAAAGACAATATGAATAAGTTCAAATGAGTGGGAAAAGGGCCAAAAACAAGATCTAGGAAAGGAAACAAAAATCAGGTTCATTTCCCCAGTGGAGTCGCCAATTTCTGTTAGAGATGAATCCTCCTATGGACAAGCGGATTCCCTCTTGGTCTCTAGACTCCTAAGGCCAAGACAAAAAAGTTCTTAACATGGACATTGACATCCTTTTAGGTATAATTGAGATAATATACGGAGGAGAAGAAGAAATATATGTACCTTATTAACAACGTTTATCCCTATAAAGTCCAGGCTGAGCTTCGATCCTGAGATCCCTGAGAGGTCATGTAGAACAAACAAAGATTCAATGGACTTCCTATTCTATTGAGATTAGCTCAAATATATATCTATCTACTGAAGACAAACTCATGCGGAACAAACATAAGTTTGAAAGAAACAGGCCAAGCATTGATATATTGATAAGAACAAGTAAAAGTACTTACAATTCTTTGATGAAGGTGCAACAACTTCTTCCAGTTCTCCTAGTCCAACCCCTTTGCTTAAGTAATCTACACTAATTTATTTGATGACATCTCACTTATGAGATCATAAGTGTCACATATCCAATCTCTTTTGTTCATACCACTTATAGGATCATAAGTTTGGTATCAATCTCTAGTCTCTTCCTTTCATACCACTTATAGGATCATAAGTTTGGTATCAATCTCTAGTCTCTTTCTCCCTTTCACCATGAGATGGCCTCCTTATATAACCTTGGAGAATCCCAACCACTTGATACATATTTGGGATAAGTTGAAAATTCCTCTCCTTTAGTTGAGGATCCTCCCTAATATCATGCCTTGATCCAAGATTCAAACCCAACTACCTCCAGATATTGAGGGGATTGTCCCTTGATTTCCTCCAACAAACCAAAAATTCACTTAGAAAGGGTAGCGCTCCCCCAAAAGGGTGCACAGAGCACTCAAACACTCCCCCAAAGAGGCCTAAGGAGTGTTATCACTCCCCGACAGTGGGTAGGGGAGCACTCCTCTCCAAAATCCATTTTTGAGTGGTTATTTCAGTGGAAAAAGGTTTGCACTCCCTGTCAAGTGATTTCTATTCTTCAAAACTAGTCTTTGATGTGTCTTAAGTGTCCTTATGATGTCGTTAGAGGCATGACATCGGAAATATGGCAGTATGATGTTTGTGACACTTGCAACAGTTGTGGTAAAGATGTGACACTTGCGGACAAGATGCAACACTTACAACACTTGTAATGATGACACTTGTGACACTATTGAAGTGAGTAATTTTGATGTGTAACACTACTAGTAGCACCAATTTTTTATTTGGAGGTTAAAATAACCACTAATTGCAACCTCTAAAAAATGAGAACTCTGGAGAGTTCTCTTTAAGGTGGTAAATTTTTTTAAGTAGATATCATAGTTGAAGATCACAATTGAAGAGTAAATATGGAGATGCACAAAGACCCTACAATCATGAAAAATAAGTTAGAGGCCTCAATATAAGTGTAGGAAATTTAGAGACAGAATCTAATGGACATAGAGATATCATGGATCCCTTAGAACTAGTAGAAACCATGAGTATTTTGAAGATGGAGGTGCAGAGTTATAGAGTTGATAATGAGAGACTTTTAGAAGATTAGAAGGAATAAAGTCATATAAAAACTTAGTTGTTACAAAGGATAAATCAATTGTAAGGAAAATAAATAATGGATTAGGTTCAATAAATGAGGAAGGTACACCTCGTGCAAACAAGGATAGTTATAATAGACCCAGACACTCAAAAGGTGCTACCAAAACTCAAAGGAATCATCATTCCCTAAAACATTCAGCTAAGAAGTCATATACATCGAAATAATCAAAGAGAACCTAGAAATGTTTTGAGTTAGACATCAAATAAGAATACATTAACATGACAACATGTAAGGAGAGATTATGAATATTAAGCCACCAAATTTTGATGGTGAAAGGAAAATGGGAGAGGATGTTGAAGCTCGGTTGCTAATGATAAGGAAATATTTTCAATTCTATAAATACTCATCCAATCTAAAAGCTAGGATTTCCATATACCATTTGCAAGGAAAGGATTATATGTGGTGGGATAATTTGAAGAAAGTTAATAACATTAATGAGAAGAGGATTTCTTGGAAGCAATTGAAGAAACATTTCTAGCAACAGTATCATTTAGAACACTACTATGACAAGAAAATGTAGGAGTTATTTGAACTCAAGTTGGGAAAATGACCATGGAGGAATATGAAAATATTTTTTTGGAGCTACTGAGATATGTGGTCTTTATTAAAGAAGAAAAAGTGAAGATACAAAGGTTTTTAAGTGGACTTCCATCATTTTAAAAAGAAAAGATCCAATTTGATGAACCTAAGACTCTAGAAGATGCCATTAGGAAAGAAAAGTACCAATATGATCAGAAAAAAGGAGGAGTAACTTTTCAGAAGTATCGGAAAGTTAATAAGAAGGAAAATTTGGATTATAGGAAGAACGGATCCAAGCCTCCTTTCTTCAGAAGTATTTCTAATACATATCAGCAAGACAAGACTGCTTAGAGTGGATCTAGAGTGATAGAATCCCTGGGAAAAAGGACAAGGAAGTAGCCAATCAAATGTTGGGGATGTGAAGGAGATCACTTGTATAGATTTTTACCTCATAAGGGAGATAGAATGAGGACTGTGCACAATGTATAAGAGTCAACTATAGTGGAATATGTGAGAAGAAACATCCCAAGAATGCATGCAACCTTGGAGAATCAACAAGAACATAATTAGTCAAATGATCGAGATTGAAGGTAATATTGAAAATCAATATATTTCCATTTTAATTGATTCAAGAGAAAGTCATAGTTACATTTCCCCTAATTTGGTTGAACAATTTCATTTGAATAAAATCAAGCATGATAAATCGTGGTTGTTTCAACTAGTTATTGGAAATAAAAGGAAGATTAATGAGATTGTTAAAGGTTTTCCATCAGATATGAATGGTTCCATATCTATTGTAGATTTGAACATAATACCTCTTTCCTCATATTATGTCCTCATTAGAATGGACTGGCTAGAAGTGCATCATTCTATTTTATATTTTCATAACAAGACTTTTAATTGACTTGATGAAGAAGGGAAGAAAAGGATAGTGGAAGGAATTACAAGATTGGTTTCTATCAAGGATATTTCATCCTTACAACTAAAGATATGTTTTAGGAAAGTATTCCAATTTTATGTATCTCATGTGGAAGAGCCAACTAAGTGCGTAAGTCCAAGTCTTGAAGAATTTCTAGTGTTTCAAGAGTTTACAGATGTATTTGAAGAAATATTAGGTTTACCGCCAAAGAGGGATATACATTTCTCTATTTATTTAATTCTTGAAGATACACCGATGTCCAAGAATCCATATAAAATGATTACACCAGAATGTAAGGAGTTGCAAATGTGGTTAGAAGAATCGATTTCAATTGTTGGTGTTAGATGTGCAATAAGTATAAAAAATGTGTAATGTCCTAAAAATTCTAACAAAGATAAATCCATAAATTACCCAATTAAATAATCATTCATTTGTAATCGACTCACATAATAAGTGAGGCACTTACCTGTGTCGAAGAACCCAACTCATAAATGTAGTCATACCTAGATCCTTGACCTAACAATTGCAACACAAAGTGGGGGACGACTCTCCAACCAACCGTAGACCTTGCTAGTCTAATATTCAATAGAAGGTCACCTATGAGCCCTCGATATACTATCAAACCAACAATTATTTATCCTTTATGTCCACCAAGGAGAGATGTGAAAAATAGAGATGTCATTTTCGCATCCTTTTCCTTCATTATATAGAGTCCATCCATGATAAAGAACCCAATGACCATGGTCCATTATTTAATTAGTTATTATACTTTAGGGTTTCTCCATTAATTATGGTTACTTATTTTACCATTCTTTTTAATTACCCTAATATCCATAATAAATACTTATTATGACCCCCTTTAGAATAATTACTATATACTTATTTATTCCATGTTCGCTACATAAATCTATGGATTCCTTTAATGTAAACTCTCCTCCATTGTCTTCTCTCAAACACTTAATTTTTTATTATGTCTTAGTTTCAACCATTTCCTTGTATATCTTGAAGTGTTCAAATGACTTTGAATTCTTCCTAAGAAAGAAAACTACAGTCATCCTTTTGCATTCAGTAACCAGTAGCATAAATCATTGTTCTCCATTCAATCCCTTTGTTCCTTTTGGTCCAAATATATATCTATGCACAATCTCTAGCAGTTTCTTTGTGGAGTATTCCTTGTATTTTAACTTGGTATTGGGTTTGTTTTCCCTATAGACAATTCTTGCATAGAGTATTTATTGGCTTCTAGATCTCGAGCATTTCTCTTACTGCTTCATTTCTGTTGATTTTGATGATATTATCAAAGTTTATGTGACTCATTATTATATGCTAGAGCCAAACTTCATCATCCTTTCTTAGGAAACATATTTCCTTTCCAATTTCATTTAGTACATATATGTTTCTTGGAATTCTTATAGTTTTATCCACCAACTTTCTTGATCCCACTTTCCTTATCTCGCATTTTTTTGAGTTAAACATAATTTTGTGTCCTTGATCACACATATGACTTACACTTAGAATATTGTGTTTCATGTCTTCAACTAGTAGAACATTGTCTGCCTTGGCATCCTTGTTTCAAAGCTTGACTATGTATCTTCCTATAATTATGGTTGAGTTGTCATTCCCAAATGAAACTGATCCATCTCTTCCCTTCTTCAATGTTAGAAACTTGTCCTTATCACTTGTCATATACTTTGAGAAACCATTTTCAACATACCATCCACGTTTCTTTTTCTTAGATTGCAAGGCAAGCATGCATTCTTTAGTGTTGAATTGATCCTTCTTCTTTATCCATATCATTTTTGGTTCATTTCTGTGACTATTGATATTCTATTGTGATTCTCTAGGAGGAACAGTCAATCTACAATATTTGGCCATGTGTCCAAAGTTGTTGGACTTGTAGCATTCTACTTTAGTTCTCACCTCAACCATGTATCAAACCCTCACTATTATGCAACTTCAACATGTACCAATACCTTCAAAAATACATCTCTACCAAAGTACCTCAAACATGTACCATATGACACAAGATATTCCTCAACAAAATACACAAGGATGTGTGTCAAGTACAAACAACAAATGCACCATCAATGTTCCTCTATAGATCTACCTCATACAACATGTACAATATAGCCAATAGTACCTCAAGAGAATATGTGTGACCTCACATGACCATACCTCAAGAAATCACCAAGATCCAACCTCAAACAAGATTACAATCATACCATTTACTTATGTAGATGATTCTTTTGTACCTGAACACTATCACATATGCTTGTAGACTCTCCTCATCTCATGCATCCTAATGAAAACCTCATCCTACAGATCTATCTTTTCCTCGTGAGATGAAGCCTGTTGTCTAGTGAGGCCTCGCATGACAAGCCCTATGCAACCCGTGTGGGTGCCTCGCAGGACACTAGTAGTCTGACCTGCGGGGATCATCTAAATTAAGGTTTTTCACAAAACCCTCACTCTCCTATACAATAACGAAACTTTTCCATTTATTCTCCTTCACTAACTCATATTTGTAAATAATGTTCTTGCCAAAAACCTTTTGCAAGATAGATATACAATGTGTGCAATACGTGCTAATGGGAGTCTCTTGATATCTTATTGATGCTTCCCAAGTGCCTTCCTTTAGGGGTTATCTTGTAATTGTTTCACCCATTTTCCTTATTTTATGGCTAACCCACATTCTTATTGAAACTACTTTACCCATAATCAGTAAACTCATAATTTCTTTGTTACAACTACTTTACCCATAATCAACTTCTTGTTGTAACCACTTTGACTAGCAAACTTCTTGAATACTTTCTAAAGGCTTCTAGAATAATTGACTTCTTGTTTACCTTCTAGGAGTTTCTAGATTATTCTTGAGGGTACTCCAATATTTACAAATCCATATCTCCTTAACCATAAGGAGCCACATGATGTACCACCTATCACCAAAAACAAAATGGCATATAATATCCATCTATGATAGTCTTACTTGTAAATACATTGACCTTCATGTATTTATTCCTCAAGTAACTGTGGGTTCCATGAACATACTATCAGGGATACTATAATTTTATATCGGACTTGCTTCAAGGGTTGAAATCAATGAAAACCAACTCATTCTTTCAACAATTTTTCCAGGAAATAAAACTCCCTAACTACTCAAGAAGTTAGAAGAATTGGTTTTAAAAGGCAAGAAAGGGATTCATCAAAGAGTCAGAGAAGGTTGCATTATCAAAGAAAAATATCATAACAGAATGGTCCAGCTATCAACCTACAACCAATCTTCTGAACAAAAAAGAGATATATCCATCTTCTCCATTCTTCTTCTTCTACACTAATTTTTCAAAACTTTATGTTTGTATTTCTTAACCAAGCATGGGGTTGAGTCTTGAGTGTTCTTTCTTGTATTATTCAAAGACTTAGACAGGTTGCAACACACCCAGCCACCAGCAGGAGGGGCACGTTGCAGTCAAAGGACTCATTTCTTTGAGCTTATCGCGAAAACAAAGAAATTATCAACAATGTTAGAGGCATGAAAATCACATGAATAAGACAAGCTCCATGCTCCAACATAAAGAAGTAAGAAACATGCCATGCACAAAAAATAATCAATAAACACACACATTAAAAATTCATATCTCATCGATAATTAAATACCCAATGAGTCAAGTGGTTGTAGATCAATTGGTTGGGGTGGGGAGTTTTCTCCTCCCCACTCATGTTCAAGTCTCATCTATGCAACATGTTTCTCTTTGTGAGCCAAATATTCTCGAAATACTTGACCCTCCTATGTTCTTCAGATTTTGGGGGGGATTACTATGGATGTAGCAAGCTTCACGTTGTGAACCACAATGAAAACAAAATTTGAATACACAACGGAATTAAAACATTATACAGAAAACACAGAGAGCACTTATCTTCACAGTTAAATTTCCACCAACTAGTTGCAGACCAAGGACATTCCTCCGAACCATAGACATCTTTGTTCTTTTCCTCTCAACAATAGGTCACCATCGAGTCAGGGCTATGAATCCAAAATGATGGATCCTAGGAAAAATCTAAAACAAACAACAGTTGGCTAACTAGCTCTCAGGTTTCCTAACCACATAACAAATCTGAATTTCCATCTCTCTTTTCGCCTCAACCTACACAACCCAAAGAAATGAATACATTTCTCTACCATCCAGTCCCTCAAGTTGT
>JASDQU010014571.1:220693-240961 GCA_032191745.1 Picea mariana | reverse complement strand
CTGGTGATAACCAGATCGTAAGTCCAATTTCGAGAAAATATTTTCCCCACCTACTTGATCGAATAGATCATTTATCGTAGGTAAGGGGTACTTGTTCTTAATAGTCATTTTGTTTAATTGTCTATAATCGATACATAGTCTTAGAGTGTCGTCCTTATTTTTCACAAAGAGGACTAGTGCTCCCCATGGTGAAACACTTGGTCTAATATACTCTTTGTCCAGTAATTCTTGTAGTTGAATGTTTAGTTCTGTCAACTCGAGCAAACAAATTCAGTAAGGTGATTTAGAGATAGGAGTTGAACCAGGTAGCAGGTCGATAGAAAATTCTATTTCCCTTCTAGGGGGTAATTCAGGTATTTCATCAATAAACTCATCTCTGAAATCACGTAGAATAACAAAGTCCTCCAAGTTGGGTTTATCTTCTTTTTCTAGCAGGTTTGTTACTTGGATGGCATAAACTTGACAACCCTTTCTCATGCATTTTTTAAATTGCATTGATGAAACTTGTCTAATTGATACTGGTTTTTGTATACCTTGAACTATCCTGGTGGTGTCACTTTCGTCTTTATACTTAAGTGTCTTTTCATAACAATCTAACACTGATTTATGCCTTTCTAACCAATCCTTTCTGATAAAGAACAACAAATTCCTCCAAGTTGGGTTTATCTTTTTTTTCTAACAGGTTTGTTACTTGGATGGCATAAACTTGACAACCCTTTCTCATGCATTTCTTAAATTGCATTGTTCAAACTTGTCTAATTGATATTGGTTTTTGTATACCTTGAAATGTCCTAGCAATGTCACTTTCGTCTTTATACTTAAGTGTCTTTTCATAACAATCTAACACTGATTTATGCCTTTCTAACCAATCCATTCTGATAATGACATAACAAGATCCTGGCGGTAGAATGTTCATATTTGTCCTTATGTTTTGTGATGCAGACCCCCGACCCTCTGGTCGAGATCCACTCAGGATCGTTCTAAATTCTCCTTGAGCTGAAGTGGCTCCTTTGGTTCCATGCTGGAACCTTCAACGAATAGACAAGTCCTTCATGAAAACCTACCTTGCACAGCTTAACACCAGGCACAAGCCTTACATCTCCATATGAACACAACCTGGCCTTAGTGCAAGCACTTTTCGGAACTCGCAAGTTCATGAGACGAAGACCCTTGACTACTCTTTCTCCAAACACTGATACCTAAGATGTGATACGGGTATGACTCCTCCTTGTAAGTGCCTTCCACACATAACCACTAGCTAGGGCTAAGTGCTAGCACTACTCGCAACTCGTGAGTTCACGAGTTGAAGTGTTGAACCCTCGTGCTCCTCCTTTGCGAAATCCCAAAGCACGATAAGTCAGTGATGGGTCGGCCCCTTCCAAGGTGACACGTGTACACCACCTGTCGCCTACTTCTACCTTTTCTGTGCACTCTATGTTTACACCAATTCTCAACCATGCAGTCCCCACCTAATGGATGTGACACATGTTTGTATGAGCCCTCGACGCTTGGCACTTCGCAACTTCTATAGTCGAAAAGAAATTCTTTCAACCTCAGAACACCCGATACGAGATACCATGTAGAGGCTCTGATCCAACGGTTCTCCCATGGATTAGATCCAATGGTCTGGATCTCCTTCCCTAGTCCTCACAACTCAAGACTTTGCAAAACCAATAATTTGGTCTACCCTCCAAAATCATGAACATCGAATTCGAAAAATGATCCAGATCTCTGCCACCTATCCTCCAAAATGGATGGTCCTGATGCTTTCGGTACTTGACGAGTCTTCTTCATTCTGTTGTTACGAGGTTTAAACCTCGCTCACCTTTTCTGGATCCGATGGCTCACAAAAACTTGACACTTCTCCCTCGAATTTTCTATCATCCGTTCTACCCTTCTGTGCGACTTCCCAGGGATTAAACCCCTTGCACCTTCTCCTGGATTCGATGGCTATCAGTCCCTGGTGCTAGATCTGATGGCCCAGATCCTTTTTCTTGTGCACCTCCTAGGGACTAAACCCCGTGCATGTATCCTTGATCTAGCAGCTCTCTGGACACTGTTCTCTAGATCTAATGGCTAGCACAATTTCACGATCTCGACAATTGCAAGTATGGGGTGCAGCCTCCTCTACTCCTCCAACTTTCGATTCTTGAATGTATGGATATCCAAGGGTTTAAACCCCACTTTGCTTTGCCTGATCCAACGGTTGTTGGGTATTGGTTCTAGATCTGACGGTTCATATCTATACTCCTTGCGCGCTCTCCTCCTGCTACCTGAACATAGATTCAATAGTCTAGATATTTCCTCCCAGCACCTATCCAACAGTAGTTGTGCTCTTCCTTGTGAGCTTCTTGGTTTTTTGACTTAAAGGATTTTCTAAGTCTCGAAAGTCTTGACCTTTGACTCTTCCTCTTGTGAGCCCAGTTCCTTTGGGTCTCTTCTATGTTATAGAAACATTGTCCCTTTTGAGCTTCGCCCTCTTGAAGATTTATTCCTACGCACACTTTGCATTCTAGGACCTCAAATAACTCAGATTCGAGAATTTTTCTGGAAAAGAAAAATCCGTATGCCCACCCGACGTTCTTCTGCTCGATGCACACCTTGCAGAGCCTATAGAGTATTCAGCAACCCTGTGAGTGTCTTCTCCTACAACACTTCTCTTCTCTTTGAACTAGAAATAGAGTCTCTCCTGTGCACTCTATGCATGCGCTCAATGCCCTCCTGGTAGAGTTTTACAGAACCTTCAGTAGTTTTGTCTTCTCCCCGTGCTTTCACTGCACAGTCTTCACCTCCAGAGTGTTCAGTAACTTTGAGGCTTCTCCTGAGTTGTGAATTCTCCTGTTGTGCCTGCCTAGCATGTTCTCCTCTGATCTCAAATGAGAGATTCATATACACACTCCTTGCGCTGGCTACAGAACCTCCTCTGTTCTGTTGTGCACCCCTTGCACAGCCTAAAGAACCTAGATAGAAATCGAAAAAATCACAAACAGATAGTAAAATCTATCTATCACCTATGTCTACAACATTCATTCTTGAAACATAAACACATGAACAACAATATGCAAGAAGAACTTCTTTTCTATTAATCCAGAAATGCCTATACAAGGTGTTTAAAAAGGCTAGATTGTAACAAGTCTCACCTCTCTCTCTGGATAGAGAGACCTCTCTGATCTGGTCTCTCCTCCTATCCCTCTCTCCATAGATGATTTTAGGGGATAAATTTCACAATTGGGCTAATTTTCCATGGTTTATCCCAAAAGAAGATTCGTTAATTTCCATTTTTTCTGAAAATGATTCACCCAAATCCCATAGAATAAAATTATTTTACCTTAAAAATTGCCAAACATTTTACATTTTGCATATTAAGGACTAGTATGATTAGCCCAAGTTTCTACATTTTAATATAAATTTCCATCCTTAAAATCGTCCTTGCCTCCCTCTACTCTAATTTCTTCATTACAAAATGAGGTCTCGCATGATCTTATCCTCAACCACCGTCTCTGAGCTATCGCTATCACAGGGTGGCTCCTACGACTACATTACATAAATGGATGCCCAGTCCTGACTACATCCTGGGCTTGCTGCAGGAAACCATTAAAGGAAACCTCAATCACTACCTATACAAAGGCGTGGTCTAGCATTAAAAGCCATACAAAATTTATTGAAATTTTGAATTTCAAAATTGAGAGGGCTGTGCCTCTCCCTTTCTCCATTAAATGCATGCTGGATGTGTTTGTTGGCTGCCATACTTATGACATGGAGAAATGCTCCTGCATCATACTCCTCAGCTGGAAAAATCATGACCTCCTCTTCTCTAGTGTTGAAATCCACCTGGATCCCAAACTTTCCCTTGGAGCTATCCACCTACTCCTCTGCTTCGTTGTTGCTGTTGATGCTGCCCTACTGCTCTTGCAGGCTCCCTTCTTCTCAACTTCTCATTGCTATCAGTGTTTGTTGTTGAACTCAACATCAGCCTTCTAATTTCTTCAATTACCTCGCCCAACTGCTCCAGTGGCTAGCTCTTTGTATGCAATCTTCTCTGCCACACTGCTATCTTCTCAATGGGAAGATCTGTTTGATCTCCCTTGCTATCTTTATCTCTCTTTGTGGCACTAAGTAGCCACTCTGTTGCAGACTCCAGCTCTGCAGTCCTCTCACTGAACTACTGCTCAACTTCTTCCCGTGGCAGTTCTGTTGTTTCCATTTCTCCTGCTGGAATACTTCCAGCTTCTTCCATCTTGGCTTCTCGGATTTGCAAACTTTGCAGCATCACCCTTCTCTCCAGTGCTTCCAATTCTTGATACAGATTAGGAAAATCCATGATGTATGCTTCCTCTTCTGCTGCAGACTCTAGTGCTGCAATCATTTCTGTTTCAGCTTCCTGGCTGAAAATTTTGAGCAACTCGGCTAAATGCTCTTCTTCTTCTTCTTGGGAAAAAATCAGTGTCTTCTACACTTCTTCCTCTTCTTTGACAATCTCTATTGGTTTAACTCCTTCTTTTTTTGCATCCGCAGCACATGCTCTTGCCTCAATTAGGCTATCTGGTAGGAATACCCAAATTCCCCCAATCATCAGAATGCTCTTCTGATCCTCCTTCTAGATGGTGAAATTTTTTAACTTGTCATCATCTTCATTCACATGGTCTGCTAAACCACATGAATCTTCACTTATCATCAGTCCTTGCTTACCTGAACTCATTCTCGATTCCCTGAGACTTTCAGATAGTCTCACCTCTTTTCCCTCCCCCACCTGGCAATTTGGGAATTTTCTATTGCCTACTTGGAAGTCTATGAGATCCAGTGATCCCATCTCATTGCCCACTTGGCAATCTAAACTTTCACCACTGCCCCCATGGCAGTATGTGAAAGCTTCTGATAATCTCTTCCCATTGCCCACTTGGCAACTTGAAAGTTCACTTATGCCCACCTAGCAATTTATGAGATCCTCTGCTAATCTCATACCATTGCCCACTTGGCAATATGAATTTTCGTTGTTGTCCTCTTGACATTCTATGAGATCCTCCAGTGTTCTCATTCCATTTCCCACCTGGAAATTTGAAAATTCATCTCTTCCCTCCTGGCAGCCCATGAGATCTAAAAACGATCTCTCCTCCTCATCACTGAGGGTTTCTCCAACTTGTGGCTCATAAATGCAAACCATCTCTATGTCACTGAGGCTTTCAGCATACCTCGACCACTTCTTCAACTCTTGTTGTTGTTTCCTGGCCAACAACTTTTGAACAGTCCATTTGGATTTCTTGTTCAGAGCCCATTCATACCTCTAGTGTACTTTTGCCGCCTATTGCATCTTCAATGTCAGTTGTTCCATTCTCACCCTTATCTCAGCAAGTTCTTTGTCAATCTATTCTTTACTCATCTACTAGTGCTCTCCTCTTCCACCATGCTCATGGCCTTCAGTAGCCATTTCCATCTTTCACCTACCCTCCTGTCAAGCATATGGATCACTCTACATCCGAGAGAATCTCCATGTCCTCCTACATCTCACCTGGTTGTCTATCATTTGCTACACACCTTGCAACAATCACCACAGAGCTTTAAGACCCTACTTCTTTCACGTGCTATATACAAATGAATCTCTGCTTCTGACTCCACTTGATGTTACCAGAATTTCTCCCACCATCTCTCCTTTGTCTGCGAACAAAGTAACAATCTCCTCTTTCTCTTTTGTCTGAGATCTACAGACAAAAATCTGCTCTGATACCACTTGGTGTGTATCATAGTATTTTCTTTATCTATTCTACCCGCAATTTACAGATAGAAAGTGGCTCTGATACCACTTGATGTAGACCCCCGACCCTCTGGCTGAATTCAGCTCAGGATTGTTCTAAATTCTCCTCGAGCCGAAGTGGCTCCTTTGGTTCCCTACTTGAACCTTCAATGAATCCATAGGTCCTTCATGAAAACCCTCCCTATGCAACTTAACACTAGGCATGAGCCTTACATCTCCATGCGACCACATCCTAGCCTTAGCAGAAGCACTTTTCGCAACTCGTGAGTTCGTGTGTTGAAGACCCTCGACTAATATTTCTCCAAATGCCGATACCCGAGATGCGATACGGGTATGACTCCTCCTTATTAGCACCTTCTACACATAACCACCATCTAGGGCTAAGTTCTAGCACTAATCGCAACTAGCGAATTCACGAGTTGGAGTGTTGAACCCTCGTGCTCCTCCTTTGCGAAATCTAAAAGCACGATAAGTCAGCGATGGGTTGACCCCTTCCAAGGTGACTCATGTACGCCACCTATCGCCTACTTCTGCCTTTTCTCTGCACTCTATGTTCTCACCACCTGTCAACCACGCGGTCCCCACCTAATAGATGTGACACATGCTCATACAATCCCTTGGAACTTGGCACTTCGTGACTTCTATAGTCAAAAATAAATTATTTCAACCCCAAAACCCCTGATATGTGATACCACGCGGAGGTTCTGATCCAATGGTTCTCCTGTGGCTTGGATCCAATGGTCTGGATCTACTTCCCTAATCCTCGCAACTCGAGACTTCACGAAACCAAGAATTTGGTCTGCCCTCCAAAATCACGAACCCCAAATTCGCAAAATGATCCAGATCTCTACCACCTGTCCTCTGAAATGGATAGTCTTGATGCTTTCGGGACTTAACGAGTCCTCTTCCTTCTGCTGTTATGAGGTTTAAACCTCGTGCACCTTTTCTGGATCCGACGGCTCACGGCAAATCGACACTTCTCCCTCAAAGTTTCTGTCGCTCGTTCTACGCTTCTGTGTGGCTTCCCAGGGATTAAACCCCTTGCACCTTCTCCCGGGTCTGACGACTATCGATCCTTGGTGCTAGATTTGACAGCCCAGATTCTTTTTCCTATGCACCTCTTGGGGACTAAACCCCATGCACGTATCCTTGGTCCAACGGTTCTCAGGCCACTACACTCCAGATGCGACGACGGACGCGATTTTTCTATCTCAACAATTGCAATTATGGGGTGCAGCCTCCTCTAATCCTCCAACTTCCGATTCCTGAATGTATGGATATCGAAGGGTTTAAACCCCGTGTGCCTTCACCTAATCCAACGGTTGTCGGGTATTGGTGCTAGATCTGATGATTTAGATCTATACTCCCTGCACACTCTCCTCTTGGTGCCTGGACGTAGATTCAACAATCCAGATCTTTCCTCCCAGCACCGATCCAATGGTAGTTGTGCTCTTCCTCCTGAGTTTCTTGACTTTCTGACTTAGAGGATTTTCTAAGTCTCGAAGATCTCGACCTTCGACTCTTCCTTTTGTGAGCCCGGTTCCTTTGGGTCTCATCTACATTATAGAAACGTTGTCCCTTATGAGCTTCGTCCTCTTGGAGATTTACTCATGTGCACACTTTGCATTCTAGGACCTCAAATAACTCAGATTCAAGAAGTTTTCTAGAGAAGAAAAATCCTTACGCCCACCCGACGTTCTTCTAATCGATGCACACCTTGCAGAGCCTATAGAGTATTCAGCAACCCTATGAGTGTCTTCTCCCGTGACACTTCTCTTCTCTCTGAACTCGAAATAGAGTCCCTCATGTGCACTCTATTCATGCGCTCAATGCCCTCCTGGCATAGTTTTACATAACCTTTAGTAGTTCCGTCTTCTCCCCGTGCTTTCGCTACACATTCTTCACCTCCAGAGTGTTCAGTAACTCTGAGGCTTCTCCTGAGTTGTGAATTCTATTGGTGTGCCTGCCTGGCACGTTCTCCTCTGATATCAAACAAGAGATTTAGATATGCACTCCTTGCGCTGGCTATAGAACCTCCTCTGTTATGTTGTGCACCCCTTGCACAGCCTAAAGAACCCAGATAGAAATTGAAAAACTCACAAACAGAAAGTAAAATCTATCTATCACCTATGTCTACAACATTCATTCTTGAAACATAAACACATGAACAACAATATGCAGGAAAAACTGCTTTTCTATTAATCCAGAAATTCCTAATAAGGTGTTTACAAAGGTTGGACTGTAACAAGTCTCAGCTCTCTCTCTCTCTCTCTCTCTCTCTCGACCTCTCTGCTCTTGTCTCTCCTCCTATCCCTCCCTCTACTCTAATTTCTTCATTAAAAAATGAGGGCTCCCATGAGCTTAACTTCAACCAGCATCTCCAAGCTATCGCTATCACAAGGCAGCTCCTACGACAATATTACATAAATGGATGCTCATTCCTGACTACGACCTGGGCTTGCTATAGGAAACCATTAAAGTAAACCTCAACCACTACATGTACAAAGGTGTGGTATGGAATTAAAAGCCTTACAACATTTATTGAAATTTCAAATTTCAAAATTAAGAGGGTTGCGCCTCTCCCTTTCTCCATTAAATGTGTGTTGGATGTGTTGGATGGCTGGCATGCTATTGACATGGAGCGATGCTCCTGCATCTTTTTGACCATCTAAGATGAATTCATTATCAGAAATAAAGTCAACCACTTTCCTTTTTGTTCCTATTTCTAGTTGTACCAGCCATTATTTTGCCTGTCTCATTTTCTTAAGTTTATTTGACTCTACTACACTAGGAGTGATATAACTTAATGTAGCTCCAGGATCAATTGAAACAAAAATTCGAGTGTTACTGATTTTACCTTCAATTTCTACCATAGAGGAATGGTGGTTAGATTGCCAACCATCAGTGACTGCATTTATCTAATGCAAGCTTCTTCCCACATCACCCATCATCGAGGCTTCCTAAAAATATTTAACAACAGTTCTGGTTGTTGAATTTAAACATGCAAAATTCCTCCTTGGATGAGGTTCTTCACATTCCTAGCACTTTAATGGTTCGCGGGGGTTGTCCCCAAACTTCTTTGTTGCCATATTTATCGGTTTACTGTTGCCTTGCATATTTGGATTGTTGGACTGAAAATATTTTCTAGGAAATCTTTTCATTGCATTCTGATAAGGAGTTGATTGGTATCCCTTCTTTTGCTGGTTCATATGGTCTTGTTTCTTATCCTTCCAAGCTTTGGGAAATTTTGTCCATTGTTTGTATTGATCGTTGATCGTAACACATTCGAGCTTTCCTGAATACTTCACTCAAGGATTTGTGGTTATCAAACTCAATTTTGTCCTTATAAGACTGTGGTAAACATCTTAGGAACCACTGGATTTTTACCTTGTCCTCTTGGATAAAAGGTACGAACCTTGGTAATTCCACGAATTTGTTTATCAGATCCTCCATAGTCATTTGACCAAGTTGTAGCTCATAAAATTCTTTGGTTTTCCTTTCATAGTAGCTTTCAGATAGGTACTATTTCTTGAAATATTTCTTAAAGTATGCCCATTCCATCTGTTTCTCTTTTAGGCCCTTGGTCAATTTCAGATCTTGCCACCAAATGATAGATTTTCCTTTCAGCTTATAGATAGCCATTCTAACCTTCATATTGCTAGAATAATTGTAGATCTGGAAATAATTCTTGATGTCTAATAACCATGCCTCATATTCCTCCCCTATTCTGTATTCCCCATCAAAGGTAGCGGGTTTGATTTTCTTAAATTCTCCTTCAAGGTGATCTACCTACTTCCTTTTCCTGTCTGGTTTTGTTTTATCTTCAGCTGAAGGTGTACCTTCATATGAGCTATCCCCTCTTTCTGCTTCAGGACCAGAATTCTTGGAGGACCTTTTACTGACCTTCTCCTCATGATCATCGTCCTTTGGGATTTTATTTGTCACTATACTATGCAACATGATCTCATTTATTTCTTGTTGCTCCTGCTGTTCCTTCTTCAGTTTCTCATTGTCTGCATTGAAGACTTGTAGCTCAACAATGAGATTTCTCATTGTTTACAGAACTTTAGTAAGTGAGATCGCGTCACTGTTCTGTCTCATATCTTCAGGAGGTATTTGTTTGGGATTCCCCTCAATTCTAATTTATACGTCATCCTGGGATGCCATGATTAATACAAAACAAAAAAGAGTTTTATGTTTGTAACAACAGTTGTTTTTGTTAGTTTTTCATAATCATAAAAAGCATTGTACTAAGTCAATACTTTTTCCTTGTTCAAGATTCAAGTGTTGTATTCCTTTTCTCTGATACCATATGTAATGTACCTCAAATTTGCCATAAAAAAAAATAAAAATCCATGGACATTATTCTCCAATTCCCTTTTTTATGTTTGTCGATAAAGAGAAGAAATCTTCTTCCTTTTTATATTTTTTTGTGATGTAACGTCAGTTCATCCTACCACATGATGCCATTTCCATAGCTATCTAACTTGCTTTGGATAGAAATATTATACGACTAATTCACCAAAGATTCTAGTAATTCCCTTTAGTCTTCAACCTACTCAGATTTATATAATATCTATACCCTAAATTAGACTTAGGACTTATAGTCCTAATCTCTCTTTAATTAAGAGATTCCTATGTTTTGTGTACACGATTATTTTAATTTGTCCCTTGTAAATTTAATTTACCATATATATATATATATAGCCATGGGTCGGGTCTATACCCCAGCTAAAACTATATGATCTAGTGATATGCGCTTAGCATCTATATACATAGCCCTGATCATAGATGGGTTCCTTTACAAACTACCTGTGATTAGTGATGATTCTAATCCTTTTAGCTAATAGATTTTGATTAATGAGATCTTGTGTTAACTTCGACTTAACTAAAAGGTGTTCCAATGAACCTCCTCTTGAATGATAAGCTAACTGTAATAATACAGTTGAAGAGTATGAGTTCCAACTCATCGAGTCATGAAGGGTATCATTTATTTTGCCATTTCTTGATGTCAAAAGAGTGGTCGAGTGTCAGAAGGGAGTTAAGGCTCTACATCTACCATTCAATAGCAGTTCCATGTGTGTGAATTATGATGATTTCACCTCGCTCTTCATCCATTCTAGTCAAGCCAACTCGACCCTCATTAAGGTTCCTCTTAACTGAGTAGTTAAGGTTCCTCTTAGGGTTTTAACATGTTTACTATTTCATTGTGGATTCTTTCGAGAGGCTCTGTGTGTTAATTTTTTCCTTTCACTGAAGCATGCTGATGATTTAGGGAAAACGTTACCCAGTGGAACGACATCACCATCCGCCCTCCCTGGTAAGATTCTATTAATACTATGTTATGGTTATTAAATGAGGTTTTGTTCTTCTTTTTGTCTTTTTCATTCTGCATAGCCTCTCCACTGATGACTATGGGGGTTCGTTTTGGTGTTTAAGATTTTGAGAAGGCTCGTTCTTGCGATAGTCAGAACAGTAACTGGATGGGACCTGGTCGGCTTCCTCAAAACAAGTAAGAATATTTCCCTACTATTTTGTCCAAATTCCTTTCTAAAGATCCTCTGTATGTAGCCTCCTCATTCCCGACTTATAAAAATCTAGCACCAACATTGTAATAGGGTTAGCGTGTGCAAATTGTTACTCATAGGGTTATCATTGTTCTTCCAGGAAGTTAGTTTAGTAGGGTAAAACCCATACTGTATACTGTATATTATACTTTGTTCGAGCGAAAGGAAAAGAAAATGTTCCTTCAATATTATAACAATTCTCTTCTTTCAATTGGTGTGGTCATACTAGTTTTACATGGGAGCCTACCATTCTGTAGGTCCTCCCAACCCACTGGATGGATTGATGACTATAGTTTCTCTTTAAAGATTGGTTGTAATTTCCATTTAGTATATATGTGTCTTTATTTGTTTGAAAAGTACTTCACAACATGCATTTACTTGAGTTTGTATTATATTGGTGTAATGTTTTTTCACTCTGTTGATACAATTTACCTATGCATGTGAAAAACCATTTGCAGCCTGGCATTCGATAAGAAAGTTAATTCTGTATTCACTGTTTTATTACTTCGACTTGAAACATGCATGTCACGCGAGCCCCTTTGCAATTATGATTTGCAAATGCTATCATGTTATTATTGCTTCTTGTCTATTTCCTGAGAGTTTGTTTTTATCTAAAGGTAGCCAATCTAATGATGGGACCGTATTTTGCTGTGAGGGTACCCATCAGGTCGTTCAAGCTCACTCCTCCCCTTCCAGTGTATCGATGGCTCGTGGTTATCACTGGAAGCATTCCTATGTCTATTCAAGATAAGTATTACTCTGTGTTTCCATAGGGGTAGACCCAGGGTTCAATGCTACAACAACGCACCAACAAAACCCTAACTATCGGCCCTTTCGACAACACCTATGAAGCAGATGAAGTCTCACTTGAGGTAGAGGCAAGGGTGGTTGTAGAACTCAGGTTTTTGCAACCTTAGCTAGGAAACAGATCTATGATTTTAACACTTAATATATCACTTAGCGTCGTTAGTTCATTGTTATCTAACCAATATCTACTTCGTAGAGAAAATAGAGCATTGCGGGATTCACAGTGATCTAATGTATATAAGTACTTAACAAAGGAATTAGACCATATCTAGCATATTTTAGCTCTAAGAAAGTTCACATACGTTAGATCTAGCATCTAGATTTATCATAATCCCAGATCATAAACAAATCTATCTATCTATATCAAAGAACTTAGTACATAACACATAAACACATCAAAACATCACACAGAGCAGAATAACACAATATTTACATGGTTCACTCCCACCCTGGGGCTATGTCCACCAAATCTTCTTCTTTATTATCTTCAGTCAGTCATCTACATGCACAAAGCCAAAAACCCTTACTTCGCATAAGATAGGAGATCTACGCAGCTCGCTAGATCTGCCTTCCTTGCGGTACAACACAAAGCCCTCCACAGTCTCTTACAATGACTTGCACTTAGCTCTGCAAGTATCACATAGTATGCACAAAGCCTTACACTTCTTGATCACACAGATCCAACTCTTAACACTTAGCCAACTTGCACAACACTTGCGCACTACTCAACTACTTATTACGGTGCCTAGACTTCTATTTATACATACAAAATAGGCCTAAACATGGGTAAATCCATGGGCTAACATCCCATTCCCGTTACATATTCCCAAATCCAAAAAAGGACCCAAAAAGGGGTCGAGATCCCGTGATCTCTGCTTCATCTTTGATAGGCTGTAGAATTCCCAAAATAGATCAACTTTGACCAAGGATCGCCCAAAACTTGGGCAAGGGCCAAGAGGCCCCCAACACTCACCTGTGACTTGTCTCGAGTCACTCTGGTCTAACTAGTTCTGCTTCAAACACCTCGAGCTTGGCTCAAGCTGCTTCGACCTATTGTTGTTCTACGGCCTCCTTTTCAACGAACTTGTGGATGACTATATCGTTGATAGGTCCCTCTAGACATTGTTCAACTGTAGTGGCAACCTGCTCTAACTTTGCTCCCTGGACTTCTACCTCTATAAACAATTGATAGGCCTTATCTTACGTAGGTTGGAGTTTCTGAGTTTTCTCCATAACTCTGCTCTGGATAGTATGGATTTTTTGTTGTGTGATATATTTATCTTGGGAGCACTTCATTCTTTCCACAACTGACAGGGGCTTCAGCTGTACCTATATATTTTTGGCTTGGTACTTCACCTCTTGGCGCTGTGACTTTAGTGCTCTTAATTTTGGAGTTTCAACAAGTCATTCATATGTCAGGGCACTACAATCAGTGAGCTGATTACATTCCTGGGTAAGAAGCTTGAGTTGTTCAACTACACTCCTGGAAGTTGCTTCTCGTTGGTCTCTTACATCTTGAGGGCTCTCGAGTATTGTGCGTAGTTCCAAATATGCTCTGCGTTGTTGTAACTGTTGGATCACTTCTTCAAGTTGCGCTACTTGCTATGGAACTCGCTCTTCGGCCTTTAATTCTATGACTATCATAGAGTGAAGTTCTCTGTTGACCATTTCCTATACTTCGAGTTTCTTTGTGAGAAACTATTCCTTTTCCTACTGCATCTGGGATTTTCTTCTTCAAACTTCGCTTGGAGAGAAATACTTTCCCATTCTGCAGCACTGTGTTTCTCTACAAGGACTCCTTGTACTTGTGCCAAGGCATGGGTGGCTTTCTATGTTTCTTCTTACGCTTATTGAGGATGAGCTTCGACTGTATCAGCTAGGCGGTGGTGTTGAAATGGCTCATCTCCCAACTCTAGTTCTCCTGGCAAAGTGGAGACTATGTGACTGGACTGTAGGGCCTATTGTACCCCTTGGAGTTTAGTCTCGATTCGATCATACATATCTTTTTGATTTGCTACTTGTTTCTTTGCTATTTCCAGTGAAGCATCGTTCAAGGCTTATATGAGGAATTCGAAGTCAATAGAGGTGAGGGCGGTCTATATCTTGGTCAGGGTGGCCTACAATTTCTTTCGGGAGGAAGGTTTCGGAGGTGAAGCTTTCCTCTTCTTTAGGGGATCAACCTCATCACCCTATTGTTGCGACCTCATTGTCATTCAACTCTTCACCATCACTTCCTTACTCTAGTGATATGGAAGAACTCTTCATAGATGCATTGTCTAAATCTCGAGCCTCTTCAGTCTTCTTTGTCTTGCTAGGTCTGGTTGTATCCTTCGCAGTTTCTGGGTTTTCGATGTCGGATATCTCCCCAGGGTTTGTTGGAATGAGGAGGTCCACCGACCATTCCTTGGTGATCTCCTGGAAGTCCTCCTCCGTTAGCTTTTAGTAGGATTGGAGCTATTTTTTGTGTTCGTCAGTGCGCACTGTGATGTAAATAAAATGTTGGTCTGCACTAAACTTCGTCAAGGTCCTGAGTCGATGTAGAGTGTTTGGAGTGATTCCAGGCTCGAACTAGATGGTTTTCTTCAGCTGGTTGTAATAGTATGAAAAACAACATTGGACTACCACTGTTTATTCATATCTCTTGAGTACCACAGTGTACTAAACTTTGCGAACAATGGTTTGAGAGACTCTGTAGTCAAGTTCTAATTAGTTTAGCAGGTACTTTTCCCAGTTTATCTGAATTCCTTTTGAGCACTTCCGTGCGAGGTTGACTACAAAACTAGTGACTTGGGTAGGTCAATTATTTCATACTAACTTCCCTGCAATCAATTGATAGGCAGGGCACACTGCGCCACTCTAGATAGAGGCTACTTTGTAGCCTCATGTTCATTTCTCTACATTTCCATAAGTGTCTTTGATCTGCTGTACTAGAGCGTGATCCATAGCTTTTCCAGGGTAAACATCTTGTGGATCAGGTCCTTGCATGCTTAATTATGTGATCCAATGGATCAACATTAGATCAATTGTTATGCAGCAGTTTAGCCACAAGTAACCTCCATGGTAACAGGACAACATTAGCTTGACACATGAATTTACCTCATGGTTTCATCCAAAGCGATGAATCTTCATGACGTTGAGCAGTGTGGACTGAGCAAGGTTCATGGTCTACGACTGGGGGATTATCTTCGAATTTTTCCACTTGGTTATGATGAGTTACTTATGTTGGGCGAGCATGTTATAGGATTTCAATATCCTAGGTTGAATTCACTAAACTTCAATGCTTCAATCTTATCTTGGTCTACTTGAACTGCACGTATCCCCTTCAGGAGGTATGCAATGACCAAAGTGTAGTAAAAATCTCTGGGCACACTATCTCAATTTATTGCGTCACTCAGAGGTGGTAGATAGGTGGGTAAGATGGTCGGGATCAAGTTAGCATTTGATAGATCATCCCTGTGCTTGGTTCTCTTTTCATCAGATGGTCGAGATGGTCCAGCTCTGCGGGAAGTGGATGGAGAGGATGGAAGTCCTCTCGTGGATGATTCTTGTATACCTGTGGACATCGACATGACTCTTTCAGTCATGAGCTCGATCAAAAATTCTTCAAAGACTTTCTCTGTAATGCTCAATTCGTCTGACATACACACTCGGGGTTAATGATCTTGGGTTCGAGGAATAACTTAGACACTATAATAGGATAGACAATAAGAGTGTGATGATCACTATATAAACTCGACTTAGTCTGCGGGCTCGAATTCTCAATTGGAAAATGTATTCTTGGTGCATGGAGTAATGTGATAAATAGGTAACTCAAGAATAGGTCACTTGTAATGGGTATGAATCCTTCATTAACTCTGTTCTATCCATTATGGCATGGTCCCAATGGTCGGATGGTGAGATGGTTGTCCATGAATGGATTTATATCCATTTGGAGCATTGATCTAACGGTTATAATGTCCCCAATGACTATATTGCTTCGTCATGGCGAAGTGCCATGTGTCATTGTTCTGATATCCCAAAGAAGCTCAAATTTTGAAATTTTTCCTTCTACGAGGTTCCCTCTAGAATATTCTGCAACTTTTTGATCTTATATTTCTTGTTACTTAGCTTTCTATCCTTATTTCCAGTGAGTTTCGTCTCAATGTGCCTTTTTCCATTCTGATCCTTAGCTTCTTTTGGAATAGTTACTTCACACTGTTGAGATTCGTTTTTAATATTCAAGCGTAACCCTTCTTCTTCATCTGGGATAAGTACTTCAATCTTCAGTTGTTCTTCTAGTGTTCTTGCAACTTCGACATCCGGGTCTCTGATGTTAAATGGATTTGATCTGTTCTTTTGTTATTCAATCAAGTGTGTGATTCTTCTAGTCATGAATTCTTTTAACTATTTCTTCCTATTTTCTAAAACTTCTTCTTTTTCTTTCCTCCTGGCCTGATTTCTTTCAATCCAAGGTTTTCTCAGCAGCATGGTAAATGGGACGTTATTCTCATTGAATTTAACAATCTCAAAATCTTCCTTTGTCGAAGTTCCATTGGCATTCATAGGTATCTGGGTGAGTTTTTCACATAGGTTTTTCAACTTTCCTTTGAATAGTGCTATTCCTCCTAGTGAAGGAATCATAGCAGGCTTCCCTATAGATTCCCATGTTCTCTCTGTCATGATATTCACATGTGTTTCCTCATCCAGAACAAATTCAATGTCGAAGTCTCCTATTCTTGCTTCAAGGCAGTCTTTTTCTTTGAAGATCGCTGATAAGTTGACATGTCGGTGGTCATTCAGGGTTTCTCTTATTTGTAGCAATGCTCTCTATGATTCTTTCTAGGGTTCCTTCATAATATTAGTTTTTGGATCTTCCTTAGGAATTTCTTGATTCATATTCATTTTTTCAACCTTAGCAATCATTCTAGGGAAATCCAAAACTTCATGGTCCATAGCTTTACAACAAAGGCAACTAGGTCTTCTCCCAGGGTATTCCTTAACAAGATTTCTGAGTTTTTTGCATCTGTAACAAAGGGTTAATCCTCTCTTTTGTTTAAATGATCCCCACCCTTTCCTGTACTATGCACTAGGATCATGGTAGCTAACCTGCAAAAAATTCTTTCTAGGATCCTGCATACACTTATTAGTCCAAATATCCTTTCTATGCATAGGTATAACACATTTTTCACTATTCTTATCAGATCTATTCATATCAAATCTTCTTTCATCTATTAATACCCTAGCTATCAAGATAGGATAGAATCTATCAAACATACCTAGATTCATACTTTTGAAACAAAAAATTTCACTAATCTTACTTCTAAAGAGCATAAAACTTTCAGATCTAGAACTTTTTCACTATTCTTACCTTTATGAGAGCACAGAGCTTTCAGATCTTACCTCTTTTAATCAAGAATTCTCACTTTTACCTTTATTAGGGAACAAAGCTTCTAGATCTTACCTATTTTCTTCAGATCAGACTTCTCTTCCTTAGCACAGAGATTGCCAAACTAGTAGAGTACTACACACTAGAGAAATAGATCTACGCACAGAGCATTCACAATTTCAGGTCGGGTCTTTGGATAAAGCTTCTTCTTCCTTAGTTCCCAGCAATCACAATTTCAGATCCTGGCAATGGAACCATTTGTTGGCATAGGGGAAGACCCAGGGTTCAACGCTACAACAACGGACCAACAAAACCCTAACTACCGACTCTTTCGAGAACACCTGCGAAGCATATGAAGTCTCACCTAAGGTAGAGGCAGGGGTGGTTGCAGGACTCAGATGTTTGAAACCTTATCTAGGACACAGATCTATGATTATAACACTTAATAGAGCAGTTAGCACTGTTAGTTCATCATTATCTAACTAATAACTACTCCGTAGAGAAAATAGAGCATCACAACATTCACCCTGATATAATGTATATAATCACTTAGCAAAGGAATTAGACCATATCTAGTAGATTCAAGCACTAAGCAAGTTCACATATGTTATATGTAGCATCCAAATTTATCATAAGAACAAAGAATAAATAGATCTATCTATCTATATCAAATCACTTAGCACATAACACATAAACAAGTCAAAACATCACATGGACAAGAATAATAGAGTATTTATGTGGTTCACCCCCACCCTAGGGATATGTCTACCAACTCTTCTTCTTTATTAGCTTCAATCAGTCATTTACATGGATAGATCCAAAAACCCTTACTTCACATAAGACATGAGATCTGTGCAGCTTGCTAGATCCTCCTTCCTTGCGTTAGAACACAAAGCCCTCCACACTCTCTTACTATGACTTGCACTTAGCTCTGTAGGTATAAAACAATATGCACAAATCCTTACACTTCTTGATCACACAAATCCAACTCTTATCACTTAGCCAACTTGCACAACACTTGCACACTACTCAACTACTTCTTACACTACCTAGCCTTCTATTTATACACACAAAATAGGCCTAAACATGTGTAAACCCATGGGCCGACATCCCATTCTTGTTACATATTCCCAAATACCAAAAAGGACCCAAAAAGGGGCCAAGATTCCTTGATCTCTACTTTGTCTTGTGCTCTGTTTTCGATAGGCTATTGAAGTCCCAAAATAGGTCAACTTTTACCAAGGATCTCCCAAAAATTTGTCAATGGCCAACACTCTGCAAGTTGATAGCTTTGTTATCTTATAAGGTTTTTCCTGTTAAAATTTAAATATCATTGGTTTGTATTTGACGCTAAGAAACACGTCTCATTTTTCATGTAATCTTATAGGGTCACATTGATAGATCAAAACCACTCTTTGTCCAAGAAAGGTACTCGGGTTTCATTTTACCACTCTTAAGTGAGTTCCCTAGATTTCTAAGAAAATATATGATTTTGATCTATAATATAATCATCAAGAGCAAGGTTCATCGGGTTTCAAAGATGGCCGGAATGCTATTTCTGTAGCTTCAATTTAAAGGAAAGATATAGGGACCAAAAATCCTATTGCTGTGTAATAGGAGGATATCAACAGGACTGTACCATTACTCCCTAAATTTTACAATCGACTTAGATGGAAAATCGATCAGTTCATTTCTTCTAAGATAATAGATCTGATTATACATATATTTCTAGAATTAATAACAACATGTATCTATGTACAGTAATTCTTTCTTGTACCCCTTCCAAGTTTACTTTGGATTCCTATGTTATATTTCTATAGCTCTGCCCTTTTGATTTTTACTACATTGAGTTTATGCATAACGAAAATGTATGGTTCTAGGGTGTATATTGTTCACTTCCTTTAGTTTACTAGTGTATCATTTTATTTCCAGGACTTCGTTTGTGGTTGCCTGAACTAATTGTTTCATCTCAGAGCTTCATTTTGTGACTATTTGAGCTATTCGTTTCATTTCAAAAATTTAATTATGACTATCTGAACTAATCATTTTTGTTTACATTAAAACAGTCTGGTTGTAATAGCCCCTTATTTCTACCTGTGTATTTGGTATATGATAAATTATGTATGTATCATTCTAAATTCTCAAGTTTATTTTCAAAAAAATTCTTACTAAAGAGATACAGTAAAAATGTAAGAATTATATTATTTTTTACTTTACACCAACAACAATAATTCAAATAACATTTGACCAGATAAAGAGTATATATACATATCTGAACGAAATTTGTCGAACAACAAATGGAACAACCACATTCCACCTAACCATAGAACAGGGCATCCAAATCACTTGCCTTCTTCACCTGCTAGCTTGACCATGAATCCATGAGGGCTAACTCGGAACTCCTCCTTAGAAATGTCTTTCAGTTTTCAATAGTTTTCTTCTTGTCTCACATTGATCAAGTCATGTTCATAACAACAAGAGATCGATTTCCTTTTCCCCGCATACTTGGCAGTGTCCTGCCTCCTCACATATGCCATATATCCGAGTCATTTTTTCCTAGGTCTTTTTTCCCTCCCTTGGGAATCTTCGCAGCTTTCCAAATCCCATATTTTTAGGGGCTTCCAATGGCCAAATTCTTGATTTGACACTCGTAACAATCATCCCTGAGGTAGCTCCAACATGTTCCCCCCTGATGGAGTCATGGTCAACTGATTTCAACATGGTTGTTCCATTTGTCTTCCAACAATAATTATAAAATATTTTGTTTTATACAAGTGTCA
>JASDQU010014571.1:204313-216614 GCA_032191745.1 Picea mariana | reverse complement strand
TTTTTGTCAATAATCTCCCTGATGGGACTCTTAGGACTTGAAGCTATGGAAAGTTCTATCTGAAGTGCCATCAAGATCATGCACACATGCATCTGTTCCCTCTTGGAATGATCGATAAATTACTACATCCATTCATAAATGGCTCTCCTCTTCCTACCATTCATGTCCATTCTCATCCCAAGAGCACAAGAGCTAGCAAGAGTGATTGAAGAGGAAATAATAACAAGAGAAAAAGAGGAAGAAGATGAACCAAGGGAATAAAGAACCCAAAACATTCCCCAAGAGATGTTTAAATAATTACATGAAGACAATATCCACATGGTCTCCCTCCCAAGAAGCTCATGTAACCCCTTTTCTCCATAAAAATCAATTATGGGTAAATAAAAATAGTAATAAAAAGATTTAGCCCCCCAATCCCCCTCTCTCGTGGAATCATATCCCTCTATCTCTTTTGTACTTGTATGTCTTGCAACCAACGGTGTATTTTTATTAATGTATATGAAGTATTACATTTCTTAGGCACTCTGGCCCCTTTTCAACTTTACTAGTTCACCAGCCTAAGTCATAATTACATAATACATTATTGGTTCATAAGGGTTAAAATCGGGGTGTTACACACCTCTCCCCTTAATTTGGCACTCTCATCAGTGCACAAAACCATTCCAATGTTGTTAACATAAAAAATCTAGGCTCTTTGGCCTTAATACACATAGGAAATCCAACTCATTCTTATATACATAGGCATTCTAGCCTATCATTAAACATGTATCCATAGGCATTCTGACCCAAAACATGTATAATGATCTTCTAAATTTATAATTACAACATCAGTTCCAACTAGCAAGCTCTCCTTCCCTCTCATCCCTGCACAACCCAAAGAAATGAACCGATTTCTCTGCCATGCAGTCCCTAAGGTTGTTCCACTTCTCTCCAGGGCTCTAGTGCACTCAGCTAGGAAGTTTCAAAGTTGCGGCTTTCAGAACTCCAAATGCATCAATTCCATTGGACTTTCTTCATTGCATGCCTTCCTCATTCAGTTGCTCCAACATTTCCTTCTTCTTTTCCTTCATAGTCTAGTACTTTTCTAGATCCTCAACATTCATTTTTTTCCTACAACATTTTGAACAACAAGCATGTCAGTTCACAATTATGTTCATAAAAAAATTATTTTGTTCATAATTTAAGAGTAAATTTTCATAATCTAGTACAATACTTTTATGTGTGGTTCCTGGATCTGCATCCATATGGTTGTATCGTTAACTTGGCTCACTATTTTCCTTGACATACCCATTACATGCATGTTTCCAATCAATAGTTTACCAGAACTATCAAATTATACTCGTCCTTGTGGTTACCCACCTTCTGGGCCCTGGCTCAAGCATCCCCTTCTCTGCTATACAGTCCCTCAAGCAATCCATCTTTCCTGGAAAAGGATTTCTTGCACAAGACGATTTCTAGAGACAAAGGGTTATCATGTCACACCAATAACCTTTTCCATGCTTTCCATCTTACATATCCAAAATCTCATCTATATTATACAGATACAGTCATCATGAGATATCATTATAACAATTCTCAATCATAAATATCAAATATGTTTTATATAGGAAAGCAAAATTTTCCAAGCATGAGATTTCTTCTCATAATGTTTGGCTCTGCATTTGTAGATATTAGTACATCTTATGGGCTTACATGCCCACTGTTGGTTAACTCTTTCTTACTCTTCTATTTTGTCTGAGTTTATTGACCCAGGGTTCATGTCTATTCGGGTTTCCAACAAAGCCTCTAAAACTATCGTCCCTCCTGGTAAACCAACAGGAAACACAACACACAGAATGCATTGTGTAGTCTCACCCGAGATATCTTTAATGGGTGGCTATAAGACTCATGTGTTTACATCCAAGGATTGAGTGTAATATATGAGAACTAAATATTGAACCATTATTATAACTAGTAACCACAATGTACTGTTATTGACGAATAAGTAGAAAATATAACGAGTCATTCATTAAGAATAACAATAGCAACTGAAGACAATAAATAGATGCATGCATTCATCACATAACATATATGTTACCATGGTTCACCCCCTCCTGGCCTACATCCACAAATATCTGGCTCTTGGCTCTTTTATTATAGTAATTATGCATCTACAACGTCATGTGCTTTACAATCCTTCACGGTAGGGTAAGATCTATATGAGGCAAACTATATTGCACCAGGATCCCCAGCCTGCAATCTAAACCTCAATATATACCTCTCTTCATCTTCTCTAGATCAACAACTTATACAAAATAGCTCATACAACAAAAGTATTACATATCGTAACAGCTCATAGATAACTATCTAAACTTGATAATACTCTGAACCGAAACCCTCTATGATATCTAAGTATCTATATTTATACGAATATGGCTCTTTAGCTATTACAATACATTACCAAAACCCTAACCCTAATGTCATTAGGTCTTCCCTGCATGTGTGTGTGTTGTTCTTCCTTCAAGCTGTCGATTTCCTCGTGCATTCTTTCTTTCCCAAAAGCACCTTGATTTTTCGCTTTGGCCTGCCTCCAATAGGCTCGTACCAAGCCACATAACCTTTGTGTGATTCCTCTATTTCCTTGGTGATCACCTAGAACTTTTCCCTGAGCTCTGTTGCCAGTGTCGGCGCCTACACAGTTTTCTCCTTGAGTGTGTCCACTATATGGACTGCAATTTCATCACTGATCAATTCCACACACTCTGCCTAGGTCTGTGCTATATGTTCATTGGATTCCTTGCTTGTGCCAGGACTTCTGATACCCACTCTTGCAACGGTTCCATTTGAGCATGACACTCTTGTTTCTATGTTTGTACAGTGGTGAGCTCTGTCTGCAATTTCTTCATGTCCCATGCCCCTTTGATGCATTCTTTGATTGGCATTGTCTTCTACCTCTTCTTGAGGTCTTGGATCATTGCGTTGATCCTTTCTTCTTCCTTCTCCCACTTTTTGACCTATTGATCCTCCTATAACTTAGTCCAAAGCTACGTTGCTTTATCAAACAAGTTAGTTGCTATGCTGACCTGCTGCTCTATCTCTTGTAGATGTGTTGTTGCTTCCTACTTCCTTTGCTCCTTCACTACTGGTGGAGAGGTTGGTGTGAGTTTTTCTTGGAGATTCTCTATCTCCTTCTGATATTGATTGATTTCCTATGAAATCTGATCAATATTTTGAGTTTTTCTGATTTCATCCCTCTATGTGGCTTGTGGAATCTTCTCGTAATTTCCTGCCACTTTCTGCTCCAATCCTTTTATGCAGTCCCTTTCCTCCTGGGTCTCTAACTTAGCCTTCTCATAGACTATTTCTAGCGTGTCTCAATTTTCTGTTTCCTTCTGCAATTCAACTAAGTCTCTATGTGCACGAGACTGTACCTCATGGTTTACGCTAACCTGCAACTTGTGTGGTGCCCTGGATGGCATTTGCGTCAACACCAGTTGGATTTGGCTTAAGTACTTTAGGGGTGTCTTCCCCACAAACTCATCCATTTGTAGCATGTTGGGTGTGATGTGGAATGTTGCATTTGGTTTCATTAATGGATGTAATGGGTCTCGCTCTTCATCTTCCACTCTCTCTTTTGTTTGTGGTGTTGATGGTTATGTTCCCCTACTGATGCCTGTTGTTTGTACTTCCTCGATTTGCTTGAGAATCTATCACATATCTGCCAAATCCTCTTGAATTCTATCCCTATGGTGTGCAGTATGGTCAAAATCCATCATCCTCTGTGATCGTATAATATGGGGGTGTTTTTTGGGCCTTTTCTTTCTTCCGCTCTCCTCTTTTCTACGTGGATGTCCTCTTATTCCCATCTGGTTCCTATGGGTTGGGACTTGGTGTAGTCTTGTGCGTGACCTTGGCCTGTTTCTACTGCTCTTTGGCCGACTGTGTCTTATCCTTCTTGTCATTCTGGGTCCCTGTCCTCGTTGGCCCTTCGCTTGTCTGTGTTGTTTTTCCCTGGCCCGTTCTTTGTTTCTTGGGCACTTGGATTTCCTGAGGCTGTGTTTCTCCCTTCCCTTCCTCTTCTTCTGTTGTTCTTTTTGGAACGTCCTGGGTGAGAACTGGAATCCTCCACTCATCTTCCCAATCTTTGATCACCAGGTTGATTTCTCCCTCTATGATACAGTAACACATTTGTAGCCATTGTTTATTGGGATCCTTCTACACCTATATCCACATTGTATGTCATGTGGCCTTGAAGTTGGTGATGTCCCTATACCGCGCAACAACCTTTGGTGTTATTATCCACATTTTTTTTATGACTTCCTGCAGGTCGTATAGGTATCCCTAAAATATGGATCCGTTCATCCTTTTGTGACTCGCGTCCAATGTGGATTTCAACAATAAGTATCTTGCTCCTTGATTTGGCTTAGGTATGGTACAAAATGTTACATACCTTGGTTCCTTCCATCCCATAAAGGTTGTTAACGTGATCACCCATGAATAGTGAAACTATGTTCCTAGATCTTGCGCATCCTTTCAGTCATCCAGGAACAAGTTCAAGAGGTATGGTTCCCATATCACTGAGGTGCCTTCGACACATTGAGATCCAACTGCGACAAATCCATTTGAAACTTCCTCCCTACGATATTTTCATAGTAATTTACAGGTTAATATTTCCGCGCCCAATTGTGTTGCAACATCGTTGATTCTCTTGATAATGATCCCTCGTGTCTCCCTATCAGTTCCATACTTCTTCTTCATCTCTTCTGCTAGTGATTTCTCCCTAGATTTTTCTTCTAGAAACTACGCTAGATCCATGCCCTGGAATGGAAATCCTGTTATGCTCATGATAAACTCTACGTATATTGAGATGATCTTGTCCAACCATATGTCCCCACCATTTGTGATTGTTAACAACTTTTTGATGCATGCACTAGCATACTAACCTCTTCCAAAATGTGGTAGGTGCACCAGACCTAAAATCCCTATTTTTTGCAACCTTGTTTCCCATTGAAGTGGCTGATCAATCGGTTCCCCAACCCGATTCTTGCCCATAGTCTCTAGATTATTTGAGCTTCCCTATATGACCCAATGGGTCAGGGTTCACTTATACCCCATCTGGTATATGTGGTAGAATGAGTTTTGTGAGAGTTTGCTTGAGAGGTGACCTAGGTACCTGCATCTTGTCTTTATTTGGCAGTGGTAGTTGGCTTGAAGTTCCAGCGGCTTCTGGTTGTTCCTCAGTATACCATTTCATCCAACCTGTGACATATTCGACTATTCCTTCTGGTGGGTGGTCTGATATGGTTGTTTGAGACTCGTCTAGCTCAACTATTGCTTCCAGATTTGGTGTTGTTCCATTGACATTTAGACATTATTCGGTGTTCTCTGGTTGCATTTCCTTCAGGGTTTCTGCGTCCTGGTTTTGTGGCTCCTGTACTTTTTCCAGTATATCTATATTCGTGTCCTTCGATGTTGGTTGTTGGGTTTCTTCCAGTATAGGTGTAGGGTTCACCGGTGTTGTTTCTAGAGATTGGATTTAGTCGACATTGATGATCTCCGACGGTTGTTGTTCACCTTCTTCCACATGTACTCATGACCTGGTATGAACTATGGATTTTCTGGTGGTCTGGCTCACTTTTTCTTGCTTTGGTGGTGCCATGGTGGTGAATGTCAAACATTTTTGGGGTTTAACTAGTCTCTGTGACCTCCATGAACTTGACTCTATTCTTTTTAGCCTCTATTGCTCTCTGTCTGCTCTCTTTTCCCAAATAGACTCTATGCTCTCATGTTCGTGTGTTGTATGGGCAATGCATGAAACTTTTTGAGGATGTTTCTTTAATTATGGGTTCAATGCACCTCCGGCAGTTTCTTAATTTCCATTACTCTACCTTGCCATCTCCAGTTGGTGCAATTAATGTGGCATCCCATCAGTCCTTTTCATCCTTTAATTCCTCTTAACATTGTCTTGTCGTACTTATTTTTCTGACTTTCCTTTTCCTGCTTGTTTCCCTTTGGATATGGTCGTTGTCCTTCTCCTCGTCAAGTTTGTGTTCCTAAGTGCACGTTGGTCGACGTGATGTGCATCAACATAACTCTTCTGTGGATCTTGCACTTCTTTAATCCTTTGTCTTATGGTTTTAATTTGTTCTTCCATTTATTGAATCACTTCTGGTCCTACCAGGACCCTATCCTCAAGTCAATCCCAACTCAATGGCGTCCAATACAGTCTCCTGTAGAGAAACTCAAACGGTTCCATCTTAATGTTACTTTGATAGTTTTTGTTGTATGAAAACTCTACCACTGGAAATAACTCTTCCCGATGATTTTTTTGATCTATCACATACATACGCAACATATCTTCCAAAATTTAGTTCGTTCTTTCTATCTTCCCATCGGTCTCAGGGTGATATGTTGTACTAAAGTTTAGTTGTGTCCCCAAGTCCTCTTGGAAACTAGTCCAAAATTGTCCTGTAAACACCAATCCTCGATCAGATATGATCCTTTTTGGTACACCATGTAACCTTACAATCTCATTGATAAAAACTATAGCTATGTCTAGTGCCTGATACTTCATACATACAAGAATAAAATGTTCACTCTTCGTCAGAGTGTCAAATACGACGAAAATCGAGTCTTGCCTCCTTTTTTTCAATAGAAATCCAACAATAAAGTCCATTGAAATGACCTCCCATTTCGATTCTGAAATACCATGTGGTTGTAGTAATCCTACCACATGTCTTTTCTCATATTTCACTTGATGACATTCTAGACATCTCGCCACGTAGCTAGCAATGTCTGCTTTCATTCCTTTCCATAAGTATAAAGGATTCAGTTATGCCATCATCTTCGTGACTTCCGGATGAGTCATGTATACATCCCTATGTGCCTCTCTTAAGATCAATTTTCTCAATTCATCATTAGGTGGTATGTAAATCTTGTTATTATACCTCATCAGTCTGTCATTTTCCAATGTATAACCTTCAAACTTTGGTACCATCATGGTGTCTTGTCTGATAGTTTCCTTAACTTCYTTGYACCARTAATCGTCGATCTATATAGTTAGAATCTTTTCTCTAAGATTCCTCTGAAGGGGTATCACTGAAAATATGCATGGTCTCCAAATCAACGCATATGCCACTTTGTTCACCATTCCTTTAATGTAAGTGATCTCAAAATCGTATTCGCTAAGTAATTATGACCAATTCCTTTGTCGTGCATTCAAGTCACTCTGTGTAAATAAGTGTTGTAATCGACAGTGATCTGTTTTGAGTTTGAATTTCCATGCAATCAAAGAGTGTCTCCACACTCTCAAGGCATACACAATGGCCAATAACTCAAAATCATGTGTTGCATAGTTCTCCTCATGCTTTCTTAATTTCCTTGAGATGTATGTGTTCACTCGACTGTCTTGTATCAATACTTTTCCATAACCTTCCTTAGACGTGTCTGTGCATGCCAAAAATTCCTTGTCCATGTTGGGGGAATTTTAGTATCGGCGTTGTCGTCAAAAATTCCTTGAGCCTTTGAAATTATTTTGTGCATTTTTCGGTCCATAAAAACTTCTTGTTTTTCTTTTGCAATTCTGTGATCGTATTTGCTATCTTTGAAAAATGTTCGACAAACCATCGGTAATATCCGGATAAACCCATAAAGTTGCATACTTCTTGTATGTTTGTTAGTGCAAGCCATTCCATAATATCCTATACCTTCACTGGATCCACAACGATGTCTTCGCCAGATGTAACATTCCCTAAGTAATGAACCCTTGATTGGTAAAAAGAGCATTTTGATATTTTCCCATATCATGTATTTTCCCGTAAACACTATAGTACCAAGTGTAAATTTTATTGATGTTCTTATTTCATTCGAGAATATATTAGTATGTCATCAATGAATACTTGAACAAACTTGTCCAATTATTCGCAGAATACCCCATTCATCAAACTCATGAATACTCCCATGGCATTTTTCATTCCAAAAAGTAAAATGGTAAACTCATAATATCTTAACCTCATATTGAATGTGGTCTTAAGAATGTCTTCCTCTTTAATTCACAATTGGTGGTAACTTGATCTCAATTCGATCTTTGAAAACACTGTCATGCCTTTCATTTGATCAAACAAATTGTCTATTCTAGGAAACATATACTGGTTCTTGATCGTTGCCTTGTTCAATTGATAGTAGTCAATACAAAGTCTCCACGACCCATCCTTCTTTCTTATGAAAATAAAAAGTGAACCCCAAGGTGACACACTTGGACGTATAAGTCCCAGTTCCAACAACTCTTGTAGTTTCATTTTCAACTATTGTAACTCAGGCATTGACATCTGATAAGGTGTTTAGTCTATCAGTTCAGTTCAAGGTATCAGGTCGACTATAAACTCTAACACCCTTTCGAGTGGAATGCCTAGTAACTCTTCTGGGAACATGTCATGAAACTCATGTACTACTGGAAGGTTTTCTATTCCTTCCATCTCTCCCTTGTTGTCTAACGCTAATATTTCATATAACTTACATCCTTTGGACATGCTCTTCTACAACTGTAGGGAGGAAATGAACCTCAGGGACACTCCCTGGTTTCTTCCTATGATCACTCTTCTCTATCCCTCATCATCTGTCAAGATTAATCATTTCATCTTACAGTTGAGTATCGCATCGTGCAATTCCAACCAATTCATACCAATCACAATGTCATAATATCCTAATATCATGACATACAGGTTGGTCTTCGCTACAAAATATCCCAAGTTAAGGATACAATCTATAACCTTTCCTCCAACCTTTTGTTTGGCACCCAAAGCCATTTCCATGTATCTAAACTCATCTTGTTCGACTGATTTACCTTAATTATTTTTAGCGTTGCATAAAAAATAGAGCTCTCTGTAGCACCAATATCTATCAAAATACTAAATTTTTTGTTGGCGATGGTACATGACATCTCGAGCACAATGGAATGGTGCTCGTCCTAGTGGTTATTCACCACTGCATGAATCCTCTGGGCCTTTCCCAAACCTCCAAATGTAGTTTTTCTTGTTGATGTGACTTCTCTGGCCCTCTCAACTAGACAATATCTCTAGTAATGTGGCCCTCCACATGTCCATCATCTGGTCTTCGGTCCAATACTGTTAGTCCCTGAAGTAGAAGTTGTTGGCCTACCAGCTTGAGATCCTGGTATGTTCTACAGAATAGGCCTAAAATATTGTTGCTTCAGGTGATCTTGTTGCTAATGTGACGGTCCTCTATAGGGAGTCCTCTGCTGAGGATATGGTCATCGATGTGTCATGAACCCGGGTCCTCTAGACATATATTGATACCCTAGTGTCTATCTGGCTGGTGTCTGATGATTTTGCGCACCTAATGTCATCTGTCTAGTTAGTATTGTAGGAGTCCTTCCTTGACCCCCACTGATTAGATATTCCTCGACTATGAGTTCCTTATGGACTGCATCATGCAATGTCTATGTAATTAGGATCCTCACCTTCACATGGATGTTGAAGTTAAGGCCGATCATAAACTTGTTTACCTTCATATTCTCTGTGTTTAGATGCAGGGCATACCAAAGTAGCTCCATAAATATGGCCTCATACTCTACAACTGTATGACCTTCATATTGTAAGGCATTGAACTCATTGAGTTAGTTCTTGTTACGTAGAAAATCTCTCTATGGTTAGGGGAAAACCACAACAGACGAAAATGAATGCAAAAATCAATTCTATTCTCAAGTATTCTATATAAAAAATATGCTAGAAAGACAAGATAAAAGGCCTACCTCGTCCATATGTTCAATGAAGTCCAACATTAAGCACTTGACCCAAAGCAATATACCTGCAACTAGTCCTCAAAAACCAAGAAAATAAATAATATGGTGATAATATATGATATTATCACATTCAATAGAATAATCCATTAACATTCATAACAAATATTCCCATGGAATAAAAATTCAAATATTTACAAGATATCAATTAAACAAGAAAAGAGTATTTTTATTAATATATGATCAACATATGTGAATAAGTTACAGACTTCTGTGTCGGCATGGTTTGGAACCAAGAAACTAAGTTCCTTCCAGCTGGGCCTCCACCACTTCAATCCTCCACCAAACACAAGCTCATGTAAGAGAGACAACGGAGTTCTCACTCAATAAGGGAAGATCTTGGGGGATGAACATTGTGTTCGGACTTAAAGGACAAAGGGATGAAGACTTAATGTGAAGTGAATAATTCCTCCAGAGTAACTTTTCTCTCAAAGTTGAATTATTTCTCCTCTTTTAGATAGTTCGGAATTGGCCCATTTATATCCTTCAAGTGGAACTGAAGGACCGAGTTATAATGTTTCTAGTATATGGAAGGCCAAGGATCATTGATTTCCTATCGTGACATGGAAACCTGACACCATTTTTCAATTCTGGGCACATTTCCCAATGTACATCGGATGTAATGGTGCAACCTACGTATACACATGTTGTATAGTAGGCAAGGTGTGTATATGTGGAAAAAATGTATTTTTAGCTCTAGGATTTGCAAAAAGGGATGAAATTCTGCATAGGGAAATTGAAAAAGGCCTTTTGTGCAATATTGCATGGATTGAGGAAAATCTTGCTATAACAGATGCCCCCTAATGTGTGAGGTTAGAGGAGTATCTGCACTAACCGAAATACATTATAAAAACCCAGAAGTGGAGAGATGGGGAACCAGCTAGAAGGCAAGTTGCTCATTACAATCTTCATTCACTTTGCATACATGGCTTCCAATTTGAATTACACTGTAGATCCATGTGAAAATATACCAAAAAACTTTCTATGGTGATGAATAGGAAAATACAAATGTGGTTACATGCCAAAGGTTGTCATAGTCACAAACAAGGCCCAATAGAACTAGTCTCAAAATCAATATGAAGATATCTATATACAATGGAGTGCAATATGATCTCCCATGATCACTGAATTCATATAGGTACTAGTCCAATGAAAAGGAAGCAACAACTCAAGAAAGTTGCAGCCACATACTAATGTTTTCAAGTCTTCTACACAATCTGCCAAAGGTGCAAGTCTACATCATGTGAATAAAGGATTTGAGGTCAAACATAATGAGACAACATTTGATTACTGGTCATTGAGGTATACCGTTAACAAGCACGAGACAACCTGTAGATGATGAAAGTAGGTATCAAGGCACCGAGAATATTCTTAAAAGTGTGAATAAAGGAGTCGGGGTCGAACACTCGAAGAATCCATCGATCATGAGATATTGATGTATTCCCAACTGTCGATGGTGAGAGAACCTACCACTAATGACTGCAAGCCTCAAGGTACTTAGAGGACTCTAGGTTTCATTTCCAGAATAGATAAGTTGAATTCGATGGAAGGAGACCCCCTGAAAGGAGAGAATTAAGGCATCTCTCATCATTCAGCACGAGGTACAAAGAAAGAGCTTCATGATTTGGAGGAAATCGGATGAAGAACATGTTCATGAACCAACAACCCTGTGTGTCTTTCGTGTGTGCCAAGTGTAAGAGGTACACAAAAAATACCCTCTGAATAGCAGCTAATGAAGAAAATTTTTGAAAAAGGCAAGGAAACCACCAATAAGGCTAATGGCATCCAAGACACTACATGAATCCCAATGTGTGAATAGATGTCATGCCGTCGAACACAAGGGAAACCACCCAATCAATGACCAATGATGAAATTTTGACTAATGTGTTCAAGGTTACCTACCAATGATGAAAGTAGGACCAGGGTGCTTGATAGGACTAAAACATCATGTTATTCTAATACAAATTGATGTTATGGACTACATGCAAAGTCAAGAGTTTTGAGGAATGGCCGACACAGGTTGATAGACATCCTTTGAACAAGAGCATTAGACACATGGAAGAATATGACAACATAGACTCAATGATGAAACCATGATGTGTAGGAGGCATCAATCAAACTCTCCATAGGGACTGGAACAGTAACCATTCGGTTGAGAAAACCTTCTGTAACAAGCTCAATTTCCTAAGTCAATTCTAATCCCAAAATTATGATGACAAATGGACTCAATAACTTTGTGCTTTTTTCAAAGGTGACACGAATGATGCCAATAGAAGATAATACTCCCTTCCCACCGGTATTTTGTTTTTTTTTCATATTCAAATGAATGTTATGATACAGAGGAGGAAATGAGGGTTGCAGGTAAGAAAAACTAGTTCCAGTAGTGGACCATACCTATGCTCAATGAAAGGAGGTGCATGCAGGATATGGACACTCGAGGGAATGTTCCCTCCTAGTTATAGAGTGTCAAATTGCGAAGGATATAAACGAGGCTCTGCTTGGTTG
>JASDQU010014571.1:190479-204263 GCA_032191745.1 Picea mariana | reverse complement strand
TTATTTGAATGGGGGATTAATCTTCCACGTACCAATTTCCCCTGTAGATTATGGGACTAGATTTGAAGAAAAACATGGCCAGATCTCAAGGTTTTGGAAAAATGAAGTACACCTTTACATGATGATCACCGGGCAGTGTTCTCACAGCAGTAAAATAGGAAGGCGCACTTAGGATACCTATATTGTGTCCAAAATGAGTGATGGGAAGAGAGCATTGCAAGCCTGAATATTGTCGGGAAGTGTGCAAGGAGAGGGCACCTTGGCCAGGCAATTTCAGTCTAGGAAAAGAGTAATGGGAGGGCACAATAGCTAGCCAGAATTATGTCAGGTAGAAAATAGTGAGAGGGCACACAAGGAAACCCAATATCAATCAAGAAATGAGTAAAGGGAGGGTGCAAATTCTGGCCCAAATTATTTGAATAGAAAACAGTGAGAGGGTGCACAATGCATCCCAATATTAGTAAATAAATGAGTAAAGGGAGGGTGCAAATGCTGGCCCTAATTCTGTCAATATAGAACTGTGAGAGGGTGCACAAGGAAACCCAATATCATTCAAGAATGAGTAAAGTGAGGGCACAATGTTAGCCCGAATTCTGTCAAGGGAATAGAAAGGAAAAGGGAGCGCCTGGCAGCCCAATTTTTTTTCCATGTGAGCAACAAGCGGGCATACCAGGCCACCCAAATTTCTGTCATGGATGAGCAAGGAATGGGTGTATTCAATCACTCGATAAAAAAAAAAATTCTAGGAGAACTCGCTACAGGAATTTCTCTACAAAAGATCCGGCTTTTAGGGCCCAATAACAATGAAATTCACTACATTCCATCATATTTTCTACTTCAGAAACATCCACCAATTTACAGTTACAACTACGATGATCAAATTATGGAAACCTATAGCAATGATAACAACTATATTAATCAATAAAAATCAATTCAACTACAACTTCCATAAAATACTGTAATCGATGAAGAATATGGCCTGGAGATGATCTTCGACAGTTGGCATTCCTTACGTCCTCTCACTTGCTAATCATTAAGACTTCATCGATACCTCCTAACCAAAACTAGCGATACTCTTCTTCCCCCTTATCCCCCCAAGCCACAAAGGGGCCACACACATAGAACCAAAATGCTCTAGCTCCCACCTTTCCTCGTAAGGCAAATCCACCACTCTCTGTCCAGTTGGGTATCCCAACTCTCACAAGTAAAACTAGTAAAAAATAATTCAGCAGTATAAATTTGCGAATCAGCAGTGTGTGATCCCACCACTCTTTTTTTCCATTTTCATTATAGGAGTTTCCTAAATGACACCTTCCCACTTGCACAATTAATTTTCTTTTTAATTAATAATTTAGAATTATTCCCCCCGTACACTTGTCACCCTTTCCCCAAGTTGCACAAGCAAATTCTTCAATTTATTTTAATTAAAATCAATTTCCCACACCTTTCCTAGAAGCTCTCCTTAAATCACTCCTAGTTGTCTCTTGATTCCCCTTATTCCTAGTTAATGAATGATGCCTTACTAAATCTGAGTTTAGTTAAAATAATATTCCTCTCTAGTTAGACTAATGTTAACTACACCCTAGATTCATTTATATGAGTACACATTCTCTCATGTTTTTCTTCCAATTTGGTGTTTTCTTGCTCAAGTGTTTGTTTTATTAATTCTTTAGACTTAGATCATTTTTCATAATTTCTTAAATTGATTTAGCTCATTCCTATCTTCGTTTAGTTATTAATTTCAGTTTAGCCACTTTACAAAATTTGCTTTGAGGCTTAATTAAATTTTATTTGAAAAGGCTTAGATGCTTCTAGGGATTTATAATTAATAATTTACTCATTAATTAATTATTTTAAATGTGACAATGGAAAATTAATTTATTCTTTTCTAGGACACCTAGTTTTGTTGACTCGAGTTTCTTTTTAAATGAGGTGACATGCCTTTCAGGACACACTGCCCTGCTCCAAGGGTGCCACTCACCTTTTTGACTGGTTTTGGTAGTTGTCCAACCCTTGGAGTCACCACTCCATTCAGGCAACCTTGTGACGGACTAAGGGATTCTAAGGAATAAGGACCATGCCTTATTGTGTGCCCCTTAGAAATATTCATGAACGATTGTCTCAGTCTGCCCTCACGGCATCATGGACCTCTTGAACTAGGTAATCATTAACCTAAAATTTGAGGCACGACGTGAGTGCTAGTAGGCTATGATAGGGGCCCTACCACACCTCTCCCTCAATATTTGGTCTATTGCATGTCCTCTTTACTCCTTATGTGAGTCATATTACCAAGAATTCGTCAACATGCATTCATTAACAAAACAATATCAATGATGCATATACAACATCATAATGTAATTGATCATATGTCACATATGCATAAATGAAATACCCAAGCCAATACAGTCCACTCCCTAACTCAATCTGGAGTCCAAGGAGGTCCGTTGATGTCGTAGGCATCCACAATTTGTCAATGTCCTGCACATTCAGGGAAAACTTATCAATAGCATATGTCAATACATATATCTCAAATAACATTAAAATCTTAATCCATCAACATCATCCTAAGAATCCATAAATGAAACAATTAACCATGTACTATAATTGGATCACTTACATGCAAGTGTCCTTACAGAATAAGTCAATAACATGTGCTCGCAATAGAAGGATGTTACATACACCCTCTCTTGTATTAAACTTCATCCCAAATTTGTACAATATATAAAATGCAGTAGTAAGAGTCTCTAACAAGATCTATATGTCTAATCTATCAAATAAGTAAGGAAATTACTGTCGTATAGCATATGCGTCCTCCTAGGTAGCTAAGTGTGGACTATAATTGTCCCAATGGACCTTGACTTGATCAATTGTTTGACGTCATAGATGTCAAATGAGATGGTCCAGAATGGGGATTGGATCCACCATGAGTGAACCCTCGTTTGAAGCCTACAAAGAACTCATGTCAATCACATGTGTAGGATCACTAACATAATGTCTCAAAATAGATACATGAAAAACATCATTCATATGCCTCAAAGAATCATGAAAGGCTAGTCGATACGATACACACCCCTTCCTTTCCACAACTTTGAAAGGTCCCACAAACTAGGAGAGAGTTTATCACCATTTCCAAACTTGATCGAACTCTTGTGCAATTTCACTCGCAGGAAACTCGGTCACCAACTTCATAATTGTGGTCGACGTGATGTGCATCAACATAACTCTTCTGTTGATCTTGCACTTCTTTAATCCTTTGTCTTATGGTTTTCATTTGTTCTTCCATTTCTTGAATCACTTCTGGTCCTACCAGGACCCTATCCTCAAGTCAATCACAACTCAATGGTGTCCAACATGGTCTCCCGTAGAGAAACTCAAACGGTTCCATCTTAATGGTACTTTGATAGTTTTTGTTGTATGAAAACTCTACCAATGGAAATAACTCTTCCCAATGATTTTTTTGGTCCATCACATACATATGCAACATATCTTCCAAAATTTAGTTCGTTCTTTCTATCTTCTCATTGGTCTTAGGGTGATATTTTGTACTAAAGTTTAGTTGTGTCCCCAAGGCCTCTTGGAAACTAGTCCAAAATTGTCTTGTAAACACCTATCCTCCATTGGATATGATCCTTTTAGGTACACCATGTAACCTTACAATATCATTCATAAAAACTATAGCTATGTCTAGTGCCTAATACTTCATACATACAAGAATAAAATGTGCACTCTTCATCAGAGTGTCAAATACGACAAAAATTGAGTCATGCCTCCTTTCTGTCAGCAGAAATCCAACAATAAAGTCCATTGAAATGACCTCCCATTTCGATTCTGAAATACCATGTGGCTGTAGTAATCCTACCACATGCCTTTGTTCATATTTCACTTGATGACATTCTAGACATCTCGCCACATAGCTAACTGTGTATGCCTTCATTCCTTTCCATAAGTATAAAGGATTAAGTTATGCCATCATCTTCATGACTCCCAGACGAGTCATGTATAAATCCCTATGAGCCTCTCTTAAGATCAATTTTTTCAATTCATCGTTAGGTGGTATGTAAATCTTGTTATTATACCTCATCAGTCTATCATTTTCCAATGTATAACCTTCAAACTTTGGTACCATCATGGTGTCTTGTCTGATAGTTTCCTTAACTTCCTTGTACCAGTAATCACCGATCTGTATAGTTAGAATCTTTTCTTTAAGATTCCTTTGACGGGGTATCACTGAAAATATGCATGGTCTCCAAATCAACACATATGCCACTTTTTTCACCATTCCTTTAATGTAAGGGATATCAAAATTGTATTTGCTAAGTAATTATGACCAATGCCTTTGTAGTGCGTTCAAGTCACTCTGCATAAATAAGTGTTGTAATCGACAGTGTTATGTTTTGAGTTTGAATTTCCATCCAATCAAAGAGTGTCTCCACACTCTCAAGGCATACACAATGGCCAATAACTCAAAATCATGTGTTGCATAGTTCTCCTCATGCTTTCTTAATTTCCTTGAGATGTACGTGTTCACTTGACTGTCTTGTATCAATACTCTGCCTAAACTTTCCTTAGACGTGTCTGTGCATACCAAGAATTCCTTTTCCATGTTGGGGTAATTTTAGTATCGGTGTTGTCATAAAAAATTCCTTGAGCCTTTGAAATTATTCTATTCATTTATCAGTCCATAAAAAAATTTTGTTTTTCTTTTGCAATTCCGTGATCATATTTGCTATCTTCGAAAAATGTTCAACGAACCGTTGGTAATATCCGGATAAACACATAAAGTTGCATACTTCTTGTATGTTTGTTAGTGCAAGCCATTCCATAATAGCCTATACCTTCGCTGGATCCACAACGATGTCTTCACCAGATGTAACATTCTGTAAGTAATGAACCCTTGATTGGTAAAAAAAGCATTTTGATAGTTTCCCATATCAGATATTTTCCTATAAACACTATAGTACCAAGTGTAAATTTTATTTATGTTCTTATTTTATTCGAGAATATATTAGTATGTCATCAATGAATACTTCAACAAAATTGTCCAAGTATTCACAAAACACCCCATTCATCAAACTCATGAATACCCCCATGGCATTTTTCAGTCCAAAAAGTAAAATGGTAAACTCATAACCTCTGAACCTCATATTGAATGTGGTCTTAGGAATGTCTTCCTCTTTAATTCACAACTAGTGGTAACTTGATCTCAATTCGATCTTTGAAAACACCGTCATGCCTTTCGTTTGATCAAACAAATTGTCTATTATAGGAAACAGATACTGGTTCTTGATCGTTGCCTTGCTCAATTGACAGTAGTCAATACAAACTCTCCACGACCCATCCTTCTTTATTATGAAAATAACAAGTTAACCCCGAGGTGACACACTTGGACGTATAAGTCCCAATTCCAAAAACTCTTGTAGTTTCATTTTCAACTATTGTAACTCAGGCATTGACATCTGATAAGGTGTTTTGTCTATCAATTCAGTTCAGGGTATCAGGTCGATTGTAAACTCCAACACCCTTTCGAGTGGAAAGCCTGGTAAATCTTTTGGGAACACGTCATGAAACTCATGTACTATTGGAAGGTTTTCTATTCCTTCCGCCTCTGCCTTGTCGTTTCACGCTAATTTTTCATATAACTTACATCCTTTGGACATGCTCTTCTACAGCTGGAGGGAGGAAATGAACCTTAGGGACACTCCCTAGTTTCTTCCTATGATCACTCTTCCTTATCCCTCGTCATCTATCAAGATTAATCATTTCGTCTTATAGTTGAGTATCGTATCGTGTGATTCCAACCAATTCATACCAATCACAATGTCATAATATCCTAATATTATGACATACAGGTTGGTATTCGCTACAAAATATCCCAAGTTAAGGATACAGTCTGTAACCTTTCCTCCAACCTTTTGTTTGGCACCCAAAGCCATTTCCACATATCTAAACTCATCTTGTTCTACTGATTTACCTTAATTATTTTTAGCGTTGCATAAAAAATAGAGCTCTTTGTAGCACCGATATCTATCAAAATACTAATTTTTTTTTCGGCGATGGTACATGACATCTCGAGCACAGTGGAATGGTGCTCATCCTAGTGGTTATTCACCATTGCATGAATCCTCTGGGCCTTTCCCAAACCTCCAAATGTAGTGTTTCCTGTTGATGTGACTTCTCTGGCCCTCTCAACCGGACAATATCTCTAGTAATGTGGCTCTCCACATGTCCATCATCTGGTCGTTGGTCCAATACTATTAGTCCCCGAAGTAGAAGTTGTTGGCCTACCAGCTTGAGATCCTGGTATGTTCTACAGAATAGGCCTAAACTATTGTTTCTTTGGTGATCTTGTTGTTGATGCGACGGTCCTCTATAGGGAGTCCTCTGCTAAGAAGATGATCATCGAGGTGCCATGAACCCGGGTCCTCTAGACATATCTCAATACCCTAGTGTCTGTCTAGCTGGTGTCTGATGATTTTGCACACCTAATGCCGTCTGTCTAGTTAGTCTTGTAGGAGTCCTTCCTTGACCCCCACTAGTTAGATATTCCTTGACTATGAGTTCCTTCTGGACTACATCATGCAATGTCTGCGGCATTAGGATCCTCACCTTCACACGGATGTTGAAGTTAAGGCCGATCACAAACTTGTTTACCTTCATATTCTTTGTGTTTAGATGCAGGGCATACCAAAGTAGCTCCATAAATATGGCCTCATACTCTGCAACTGTATGACCTCCATCTTGTAAGGCATTGAACTGATTGAGTTGGTTCTTGTTACACGGAAAATCTCTCTATGTTTAGGGGAAAACCACAACAGACGAAAATGAATGCAAAAATTAATTCTATTCTCAAGTATTCTATATAACAAATATGCTAGAAAGACAAGATAAAAGGCCTACCTCGTCCAGATGTTCAATGAATTCCATCATTAAGCACTTGACCCAAAGCAATATACCTACAACTAGTCCTCAAAAACCAAGAAAATAAATCATATGGTGATAATATATGATATTATCACATTCAATAGAATAATCCATTAACATTCATAACAAATACGCCCATGGAATAAAAATTCAAATATTTACAAGATATCAATTAGATGAAAAAAGAGTATTTCTATTAATATATGATCAACAAATGTGAATAAGTTACAGACTTCTGCATTGGCACGGTTTGGAACCAAGAAACTAAGTTCCTTCCAGCTGGGCCTCCACCACTTCAATCCTCCACCAAACACAAGCTCATGTAAGAGAGACAATGGAGTTCTCACTCAATAAGGGAAGATCTTGGGGGATGAACATTGTGTTAAGACTTAAAGGACAAAGGGATGTAGACTTACTGTGAAGTGAATAATTCCTCTAGAGTAACTTTTCTCTCAAAGTTGAATTCTTTCTCCTCTTTTACATAGTTCGGAGTTGGCCCATTTTTATCCTTCAAGTGGAACTGAAGGATCAATTCAGAACGTTTCTAGTATATGGAAGGCCAAGGATCATTGATTTCCTATCGTGACATGAAAACCCTACACCATTTTTCAATTCTGGGCACATTTCCTGATGTACATCGTATGTAATGGTGCAACCTACATATACGCATGTTGTATAGTAGGCAAGGTGTGTATATGTGGAAAAAATGTATTTTTAGCTCCAGGATTTGCAAAAAGGGATGAAATTCTACATAGGGAAATTAAAAAAGGCCTTTTGTTCAATATTGCATGGATTGAGGAAAATCTTGCTATAACAGATGCCCCCTAATGTGTGATGTTAGAGGAGTATCTACGCTGACCAAAATACATTATAAAAACCTAGAAGTGGAGTGATGGGGAACCAGCTAGAAGACAAGTTGCTCATTACAATCTTCATTCACTTTGCATACATGGCTTCCAATTTGAATTACACTGCAAATCCATGTGAAAATATACCAAACAACTTTCTATGGTGATGAATAGGAAAATGCAAATGTGGTTACATGCCAAAGGTTGTCATAGTCACAAACAAGGCCCAATAGAACTAGTCTCAAAATCAATATGAAGATATCTATATACAATGGAGTGCAATATGATCTCCCATGATCATTGAATTCATATAGGTACTGGTCCAATGAAAATGAAGCAACAACTCAAGAAAGTTTCAGCCACATACTCATGTTTTCAAGTCTTCTACACAATCCACCAAAGGTGCAAGTCTACATCATGTGAATAAAGGATTTGAGGTCAAACATAATGAGACATCGTTTGATTACCAGTCATTGAGGTATACCGTTAACAAATGCGAGACAAACTATCGATGATGAAAGTAGGTATCAAGGCACCGAGCACATTCTTACAAGTGTGAATAAAGGAGTCGGGGTCAAACACTTGAAGAATCCATCGATCATGAGACATTGATGTATTCCCAACTGTTGATGGTGAGAGAAACTACCACTAATGACTACAAGCCTCAAGGTACTTAGAGGAGTCTAGGTTTCATTTCCAGAATAGATAAGTTGAATTTGATGGAAGGAGACCCACTGAAAGGAGAGTAGTAAGGCATCTCTCATCATTCAGCATGAGGTACAAAAAAAGATCTTCATGATTTGGAGGAAATCGGATGAAGAACATGTTCACGAACCAACGACCTTGTGTGTCTTTTGTGTGTGCAGTGTAAGAGGTACACGAAAAATACCCTTTGAATAGCAACTAATGAAGAAAAGTTTTGACAAAGTCGAGGAAACCGCCAATAAGGCTAATGGCATCCAAGACACTACATGAATCCCAATGTGTGAATGGATGTCTTACCGTCAAACACAAGGGAAACCACCTAGTCAACGACCAATGATGAAATTTTGACTAATGTGTTCAAGGTTACCTACCAATGATGAAAGTAGTACTAGGGTGCTTGATAGGACTAAAACATCATGCTATTCTAATACAAACTGATGTTATGGCCTACATGCAAAGTCAAGAGTTTTGAGGAATGGCCAACACAGGTTTATAGACATCCTTTGAACAAGAGCATTAGACACATGGAAGAATACGACAACATAGACTCAATGATGAAACCATGAGGTGCAGAAGGCATCAATCAAAATCTCCATAGGGACTGGAAGAGTAACCAGTCGGTGGAGAAAACATTCTATAACAAGCTCAGTTTCCTAAGTCAATTCTAAACCCAAAATTATGATGACAAATGGACTCAATAACTTTGTGCTTTGTTCAAAGGTGACATGAATGATGCCAATAGAAGATAATACTCCCTTCCCACTGGTATTTTGTTTTTTTTTCATAGTCAAATGAATGCTATGATACAGAGGAGGAAATGAGGGTTGCAGGTAAGAAAAACTAGTTCCAGCAGTGGACCATACCTATGCTCAATGAAAGGAGGTGCATGCAGGATATGGACACTCGAGGGAATGTTCCCTCCTAGTTATAGGGTGTCAAATTGCGAAGGATATAAATGAGGCTCTGCTTGGTTGAGGATGAAAAAATGATGAGGCAAACAATTTATAACGCAAAGAGAGAACCAACTATAGGCTCAATACTGCAAGCAAGGGCATGAGATGCAATCACAACTTAATGCCAAAAAAATTCATTTTTCATAATCTTAGTCTACTTGGCTTGAAAAACGAATAAACTTGTACCAAATAGAGGTCCTTTCAAATCCAATTTATGAAAGTGAAAGAGACAAGTTCACTCGGGAATATTTTCACTTTTTGAAAATGAGTCGGAAAAGAGCTTAACTAAGACTCATGACCTTTCAAGTCCAATTTAACGAGTGTGAAAGGGATAAATTCACTCATAATTTTTTTTTTTCTTTTTGGAGGATTCAGAAAAGTTATTAAATCAAACTCGTTGTGAGGTTTCCATGCGGCATGTCATGGGGGAGGCCAAGGCTCCTATGCAAAACTTTTGTGAAAGATCAACATCTTATCAATCACCGACACAAGCTTGAGAAAACCCAAATATATCCAAGTCCAGGAGGATATTGTCAGACAATTGGATTAGGTTGATCGATAATTGGTATGGATTGTTAGTTGTCATTGATTTCAACCATTGGAGAGTGATATTGTAGATTGATGTCAATTCTTAGTGATTGATTTCAACCTTTGGGGAAAGTCTGATCGCGAATTCCAGTAGCACAAAGGTTCGGGTAATGGACCCAAGGTTGTTTCATGTATAATGATATTATTTTTAATATATTTGAAGGTAATAATATTCTATATTGATAGTACATGTCATTCCATTTCCGGTGGTATGTGTAATGTCACATAAATCCTCACGGTTAGAGAGTTATGGCCATGAGAAGTTGGAGAACCCAGGCTTGGGTAATGGACCCAAGTTTCTTTGATGGATAATGGTATGATTTTTTATATATTTGAAGGAAATACTACTCTATATGGATATTACATGTTATGCCATTTCCGTTGGTATGTGTAACTTCACATAACTCCTCATAGTTAGAGAGTTATTGCCATGTGAAGTTGAAGAACCCTCACGAGTCATCTAGAAGCCCCAAAAGGTCAAAGTAGTCAAAGCGGTTTAAGAGATTTTTAGAAGGTAAATAATAAAGTGAAGCGATGAGTGTTCTATAATTCAAACTGAAAACAAAATAAATTATTTAAGTAATAAATTTAATCAAGAAATTACTAAGTTGAAAAGCGGTTAGAAGTGGGTTAGCCCTAAAATAAGAAAAGTGGTTTAAGATGGTTAGAAGGTAACCCCTTGAGGTAAAGCGAAGTGATGATTTTACTATAATTCAAAGTGGATACAAAATAAATTAATTAAATAATAAATTTAATGGATAAATTACTAATTTGACAAGTGGTTAGAATTTGGTTAACCCTAAAGTAAGGAAAGTGGGTTAAGATGATTAAAAGGTAACCCCTTGAGGAAGCTACATGAAAGTATAAATAAGAGGAAAGGTTGTCTCATTTTAATAACACTTGAGAATATTGAATATCTACAGCTGACTGAAGTAACCAAATGATATGTAAGCCTGATTTCAGAGAGAAGGTGAAGTAAAGAAGACCTAAATTCAAGGGCGGATAAATTCTTTTGATGATCCTTTCTATGGTATGTTTTTTACAAGTAATCTCACCATTTTCACAATAATGTTTTTTCTAGAATGCTAAAGACTATGAAATTGATAGGCCATTGAGAAAATATGTCCAAGTAGGTGTGGTACGAATTTTAGCTTGTTGCTCATTGTATTTTTGGAGTTACACTTCTTGGAAAATAGGGTTTGTGGCTAGTCCTGAAACTAGTCTAAAATAGGTGTTTCGGGTAAAAACGTCATAAATTATTCATAAAAGATCCAAATTTTATTAATACCAAATGTGTTGGTTAGATTATAGTCTTTGTTATTCTTTGTAAAATTTTCATATTCATACAACAAAAATTCTATGCGGGGCATGTTCTACAAGTTCTCTCTCTAGAATAAGACAAAATTCAATAAGGTATGCATTTTTTTCTATAAATCCTTTTCTGAGAGGTTCCAAGTAGTGAAACCTGGAGGAATTGCATAAAAGAAACTAAAGAAAATTGTATACTATTTTCATATCTTTATTCATTAGAGGTACATAGTTATGATTATTTCAAGTTAGGGTTGTTGACTAATCCAAAACTACTCATGTGAGACTAAAGAAAAGTTTGATGAAAATGCTGCTCTCTTGTTGTTAAAGTTAAGGAAAGTTTGTAGGTATGAGATAACATTCACCAAGTCTATTACAAAGTTACAAATCATATTTTGATGATGAAATTGATGGGGGGTTTTGGTTGAGTCACATGTTGGCTACATGGTTGAGACAAGTAGTTGATGAGTTGGCACATACATGAGGTGTATAGTTAATGATGTTGGTACATATTGATGAGTCATAGTTGATGATTAGTTGATACATGATTGGTACTTACTTGGTAAATGGTTGGAGGCACTTCTTAGTAGTATTGTTGACACATGGTTTATGGATGATGTAGCATAATTGTCTTGGTATATTATTAGAAGCACATATTGATATTGGTGATGATTATGAGTTGTTGTGTTATGATTGGTTGATGCAAATTTTTGAGAATTTTCTTGGTGATTGATCTTGGTGAGTAGATCTGATTTGGATGATAATATTGATGAGACAGGTTGTTGTGATAGGTTGTTTCGATAGGTTGTTGTGACAGGTTATTTGTACAGGTTGGTGCATGGTTGATGCACTTTTTTATGGTACAGGTTGATTACAGGTTGTTTCGTATACATTGGTACATGGTTGATGCATCTTTTATGGTACAGGTTGATTATGGGTTGAGGTAAAAGTTGATGCATGGTTGATGCATGGTTCAGGTTATTGGTACAAGTTGTTTGGTGCAGGTTGATTGGTACAGGTTTACAACAGTATATCTCACAGTGAATGTGACAGTGGTTCCATCATTCTACTTATATACCAGGGTAGTGGACGGGGCAACGACATGTGGTTGGAGCCACCTTCCAATTGTCACCGAAGAACATAGGGGGTTGTAGCCTCCTTCTAGTTGTAGCCAGAGAATTGGGGAGTTGGAGCTTCCCTCAGGTTGTAGCCTAAGAAACTAGGGGTTTGGAGCCTCCTTCCATTTGTATCCGGAATACAAAGGAATTTGGTGCTTCCAATGCATGTAATTCTTCAATACATATAAGAAAAATCGTTACCTTTTTTTCTCCTGCTTTTGGTTTCCACGTAAAATATTGGTGTTTTATGTATGCATATGATTGTTCATTTTTTCATTGCTTATTTAATCCAAAGCTATTAGATGATAATGCTTCATTGATATAGCACTTGGATTATATGGTTAAAAAGGATTTCATTTCTCTATTATTGATTCACCCCCTCTCTCAGTAGTCGAATAGTTGGTATCAGAGATGGCTCCTTCAAGAAACAATTTAACCACTGGAAGGAGATCATGGATTATTCTGAGAATGGAGTACCAATGTTTAATGGTTAGAATGGTTTTAAGTATGAGATGTGGAGCATAAGGACGAAAGTATTTTTACAGGCACAGGGACATTATATTTGGCTATTAGTTGTTATAGGATACAATAGTTCAAAAAGGGTAGAGACTGCAGCCAAGAAGGAATTGAAGAAGAATAAAAAAGTAGCAATGAATCTCCTCTGGGAAGGATTACCTAATCCAGTAAGAGAAAAGGTTGGTAAATGTTCATCAGCAAAAGAACTTTTGGATAAGTTACATGACATATATTCTTCACCCATCACATATTCAGAAAATGTCAAAGAATATGCAGATACAAATCAAGAAGAATTATGTTCACCATGTCAAGCAAATTTAGAGGATGAAGAGTACATAATCACCAGAGGTATGTTGTTTTGATTTAATTGTGAAAAACATGGACATCTTGAAATATAATTCTATGAAGGAAATGAGATAGAAAAACTAATTGAAAAGGAAGACAATTATGAAGAAGAATTGATTAGTGCTTTAGATGAACTAGGAGAGGAAAACAATCCACTCAAGAAATAATTGATGAAACAAAAGTAAAGTTTTCACATTTTTGAAGAATCCCAACAGGTCATCGATAACTTAAGAACTCATCTAGAAGAAGCCAGAAAGATCGAAGAAATATTGAATATCAAAAGAAGTGTTTGGAAACCAACATAGCAAGAGAGAAGGAAGAAGAATAAATGAGAGAGAATATATTGATAGATCATATTAAGGAGAGAACTAATGACCTAAACTAGCTTGAGGCATAGTTTGGGGAAGAAGAGAAATGACTTGAAGAAGAAATAATCACATTAAAAATTCAGTGTGAAGAAGCGAAAAGAAAAGAAGAAGTCA
>JASDQU010014571.1:131135-143749 GCA_032191745.1 Picea mariana | reverse complement strand
ATGAAAATAGTATACAATGTTCTTTTGTTTATTTTATGCAATTCCTCCAGGTGGAACTACTTGGAACCTCTCAAAAAAGGAGTTATAGAAAAAATGGCATACCTTATTGAATTTTGTCTTATTCTAGAGAGCGAACTTGTAGAACGTGCCCCGCATAGAATATTTGTTGTATGAATATGAAAATTTTACAAAGAATAAAAAAGAATATAATCTACCCAACACATTTGGTATTACCAAGTTTGGATCTTTTATGAATAATTTATGACATTTTTACCCGAAACACCTGTTTTAGATTAGTTTCAGGACTAGCCACAAACACTATTTTCCAAGAAGTGTAACTCCAAAAATACAATGAACAACAAGCTGAAATTCGTACCACACCTACTTGGACATATTTTCTCAATAGCCTATCAATTTCACTATCTTTAGCATTCTATAAAAAACATTATTGTGAAAATGGTGAGATTACCTGTAAAAAACATACCATAGAAAGGATCATCAGAAGAATATATCCACCATTGAATTTCGGTATTCTTTACTTCACCTTCTCTCTAAAATTAGGCTTAGATATCATTTGGTTACCTCATTCAGCTGTAGATATTCAATATTCTCAAGTGTTATTAAAATGAGACAACCTTTCCTCTTATTTATACTTTCATGTAGATTCCTCAAGGGGTTACCTTTTAACCATCTTAACCCACTTTCCTTATTTTAGGGTTAACCAAATTCTAACCACTTGTCAAATTAGTAATTTATCCATTAAATTTATTATTTAAATAATTTATTTTGTATCTAGTTTGAATTATAGTATAATCATCACTTCACTTTACCTCAAGGGGTTACCTTCTAGCCATCATAAGCCACTTTTCTTATTTTAGGGCTAACCCACTTCTAACCGCTTTTCAACTTAGTAATTTCTTGATTAAATTTATTACTTAAATAATTTATTTTGTATTCAGTTTGAATTATAGAACACTCATCGCTTCACTTTATTATTTACCTTCTAAAAATCTCTTAAACCACTTTGACTACTTTGACCTTTTGGGGCTTCTAGATGACTCGTAAGGGTTCTTCAACTTCACATGGCCATAACTCTCTAACTATGAGGAGTTATGTGAATTTCCACATACCAATGGAAATGGCATAACATTTAATATCCATATAGAGTAGTATTTCCTTCAAATATATCAAAAATCATACCATTATCCATCAAACAAAATTGGGTCCATTACCCAAACCTGGGTTCTCCAACTTCTCATGGCCATAGCTCTCTAACCGTGAGGATTTATGTGACATTACAAATACCACCGGAAATAGAATGACATGTACTATCCATATAGAATATTATTACCTTCAAATATATTAAAAATCATACCATTATACATAAAAACAACCTTGGGTCCATTACCCGAACCTTTGTGCTACTGGAATTCGCTATCGTACTTTCTCCAAAGGTTGAAATCAATCACTAAGGGTTGACATCAATCTACAATATCACTCTCCAATGGTTGAAATAAATGACAACCAACAATCCATACCAATTATCCATCAACCTAATCCAATTGTCTGACAATATCCTCCTGGACATGGATATATTTAGGTTTTCCCAAGCTTGTGTCGGTCATTCATAAGATGTTGACCTTTCAAAGAAGTTATGCATAGGAGCCTTGGCCTTCCCCATCACATGCCGCATGGAAACATCACAACGAGTCTGATTTAATATCTTTTCCGACTCCTTCAAAAAGAAAAAATATTTATGAGTGAATTTGTCCCTTTCACACTCGTTAAATTGGACTTGAAAGATCATGAGTCTTAGTTAAGCTCTTTTCCGACTCATTTTCAAAAAGTGAAAATATTTCCAAGTGAACTTGTCTTTTTCACTTTCGTAAATTGGATTTGAAAGGACCTCTATTTGGTACAAGTTTATCCATTTTTCAAGCCAAGTAGACTAAGATTATGAAAAATGAAATTTTTTGGCATTAAGTTGTGATTGCATCTCATGCCCTTGCTTGCAGTATTGAGCCTATAGTTGGTTCTCTCTTTGCATTACAAATTGTTTGCCTCATCATTTTTTCATACTCAACCAAGCAGATCCTCTTTTATATCCTTCGCAATTTGACACCCTATAACTAGGAGGGAACATTCCCTTGAGTGTCCATATCCCGCATGCACCTCCTTTCATTGAGAATAGGTATGGTCCACTACTGGAACTAGTTTTTCTTACCTGCAACCCTCATTTCCTCCTCTGTATCATAGCATTCATTTGACTATGAAAAAAAAACAAAATACGGTTGGGAAGGGAGTATTATCTTCTATTGGAATCATTTGTGTCGCCTTTGAACAAAGCACAAAGTTATTGAGTCCATTTGTCATCATAATTTTGGGTTTAGAATTGACTTAGGAAATTGAGCTTGTTACAGAAGGTTTTCTCCACCAACTGGTTACTGTTCCAGTCCCTATGGAGAGTTTGATTGATGCCTCCTACACATCATGGTTTCATCATTGAGTCTATGTTGTCGTATTCTTCCATGTGTCTAATGCTCTTGTTCAAAGGATGTCTATCAACCTGTGTCAGCCATTCCTCAAAACTCTTGATTTTGTATGTAGGCGATAACATCAATTTGTATTAGAATAACATGATGTTTTAGTCCTATCAAGCACCCTGGTCCTACTTTCATCATTGGTAGGCAACCTTTAACACATTAGTTGAAATTTCATCATTAGTCGTTGATTGGGTGGTTTCCCTTGTGTTCAACGGCATGGCATCTATTCACACATTGGGATTCATGTAGTGTCTTGGATGCCATTAGCCTTATTGGTGGTTTCCTCGCCTTTGTCAAAACTTTTCTTCATTAGCTGCTATTCAAAGGGTATTTTTCGTGTACCCCTTACACTTGGCACACACGAAAGACACACAGGATCCTTGGTTCGTGAACATGTTCTTCATTTGATTTCCTCCAAATCACGAAGCTCTTTCTTTGTACCTCGTGATGAATGATGAGAGATGCCTTACTGCTCTCCTTTCAATGGGTCTCCTTCCATCGAATTCAACTTATCTATTCTGGAAATGAAACCTAGAGTCCTCTAAGTACCTTGAGGCTTGTAGTCATTAGTGGTAGGTTCTCTCACCATTGACAGTTGGGAATACATCAATATCTCATGATCGATGGATTATTCAAGTGTTTGAACCCGACTCCTTTATTCACACTTGTAAGAATATACTCGGTGCCTTGATACCTACTTTCATCATCGGCAGGTTGTCTCGCGTTTGTTAATGGTATACCTCAATGAATGGTAATCAAACGATGTCTCATTATGTTTGACCTCAAATCCTTTATTCACATGATGTAGACTTGCACCTTTGGTGGATTGTGCAGAAGACTTGAAAAAATTAGTATGTGGCTGCAACTTTCTTGAATTGTTGGTTCCTTTTCATTGGACCAGTACCTATATGAATTCAGTGATCATGGGAGATCATATTGCACTCCATTGTATATAGATATCTTCATATTGATTTTGAGACTAGTTCTATTGGGCCTTGTTTGTGACTATGACAACCTTTGGCATGTAACCACATTTGTAATTTCCTATTCATCACCATAGAAAGTTGTTTGGTATATTTTCACATGGATCTGCAGTGTAATTCAAATTGGAAGCCATGTATGCAAAGTGAATGAAGATTGTAATGAGCAACTTGTCTTCTAGTTGGTTCCCCATTACTCCACTTCTGGGTTTTTATAATGTATTTCGGTTAGCGCAGATACTCCTCTAACCTAACACATTAGGGGGCATCTGTTATAGCAATATTTTCCTCAATCCATGCAATATTGCACAAAAGGCCTTTTTCGATTTCCCTATGCCGAATTTCATCCCTTTTTGCAAATCCCAAAGCTAAAAATACATTTTTTCCACATATACACACCTTGCCTACTATACAACATGCCTATACGTAGGTTGCACCATTACATCCGATGTACATCAGGAAATGTGCCCAGAATTGAAAAATGGTGTCGGGTTTCCATGTCACGATAGTAAATCAATGATCCTTGGCCTTCCATATACTAGAAACGTTCTGACTCGGTCCTTCAATTCCACTTGAAGGATATAAATGGGCCAATTCCGAACTATGTAAAGAAGGAGAAAGAATTCAACTTTGAGAGAAAATTTACTCTAGAGGAATCCTTCACTTCACATTAAGTCTGCCTCCCTTTGTCCTTTAAGTCTGAACACAATGTTCATCCCCCAAGATCTTCCCTTATTGAGTGAGAACTCCATTGTCTCTCTTACATGAGCTTGCGTTTGGTGGAGGATTGAAGTGGTGGAGGCCCAGCTGGAAGGATCTTAGTTTCTTTGTTCCAAACCGTGCCGACACAGAAGTCTGTAACTTATTCACATCTGTTGATCATATATTAATAGAAATACTCTTTTCTCGTCTAATTGATATCTTGTAAATATTTGAATTTTTATTCTGTGGGCGTATTTGTTATGAATGTTAATGGATTATTCTATTGAATGTGATAATATCATATATTATCACCATATTATTTATTTTCTTGGTTTTTGAGGACTAGTTGCAGGTATATTTCTTTGGGTCAAGTGCTTAATGTTGGACTTCATTGAACATCTGGATGAGGTAGGCCTTTTATCTTGTCTTTCTAGCATATTTTTTATATAGAATACTTGAGAATAGAATTGATTTTTGCATTCATTTTCGTCTGTTGTGGTTTTCCCCTGACCATAGAGAGATTTTCCGCGTAACAAGAACCAACTCAATGAGTTCAATGCCTTACAATATGGAAGTCATACAGTTGTAGAGTATGAGGCCATATTTATGGAGCTACTTCAGTATGCCCTACATCTAAACATAGAGAATATGAAGGTAAACAAGTTTATGATCGACCTTAACTTCAACATACATGTTAAGGTGAGGATCCTAATTCCATAGACATTGCATGATGCAGTCCTTAAGGAACTCATAGTCGAGGAATATCTAACCAGTGGGGGTCAAGGAAGGACTCCTACAAGACTAACTAGACAGATGACATTAGGTGCGCAAAATCATCAGACACTAGCCAGACAGACACCAGGGTATCGAGATATGTCTAGAGGACCCAGGTTCATGACACATCGATGACCATCTCCTTAGCAAAGGACTCCCTATAGAGGACCATCACATCAACAACAAGATCACCTGAAGCAACAATAGTTTAGGCCTATTCTGTAGAACATACCAAGATCTCAAGCTGGTAGGCCAACAACTTTTACTTTGGGGACTAACAGTATTGGACCAAGGAACATATGATGGACATGTGGAGAGCCACATTACTAGAGATATTGTCTAGTTGAGAGGGCCAGAGAAGTCACATCAACAAGAAACACTACATTTGGAGGTTTGGGAAAGGCCCAGAGGATTCATGCAGTGGTGAATAACCACTAGGACAAGCACCATTCCATTGTGCTTGAGATGTCATGTACCATCGCCGACAAAAAAAATAGTATTTTGATAGATATCGGTGCTATAGAGAGCTCTATTTCTGATGCAACGCTAAAAATAATTAAGGTAAATCAGTCAAACAAGATGAGTTTAGATACATGTAAATGGCTTTGGGTGCCAAACAAAAGGTTGGAGGAAAGGTTATAGACTCTATCCTTAACCTGGGATATTTTGTAGCGAAGACCAACCTGTATGTCATGATATTAGGATATTATGACATTGTGATTGGTATGAATTGGTTGGAATCGCATGATGCGATACTCAACTGTAAGACAAAATGATTAATCTTGACAGATGATGAGGGATAGAGAAGAGTGATCATAGGATGAAACCAAGGAGTGTCCCTGAGGTTCATTTCCTCCCTACAGCTACAGAAGAGCATGTCCAAAGGATGTAAGTTATATGAAATATTAGTGTTAAATGACAAGGGAGGGGTAGAAGGAATAGAAAACCTTCCAGTAGTACATGAGTTTCATGACGTGTTCCCAAAAGAGTTACCAGGCTTTCCACTCGAAAGGGTGTTGGAGTTTATAATCGACCTGATACCTTGAACTAAACTGATAGACTAAACACCTTATCAGATGTCAATGCCTGAGTTACAGAAGTTGAAAATGAAACTACAAGAGTTGTTGGAACTAGGACTTATACATCCAAGTGTGTCACCTTGGGGTTCACTTGTTATTTTCATAAGAAAGAAGGATGGGTTGTGGAGACTTTGTATTGACTACTATCAATTGAACAAGGAAACGATCAAGAACCAGTATATGTTTCCTAGAATAGACAATTTGTTTGATCAAATGAAAGGCATGACAGTGTTTTCAAAGATCTAATTGAGATCAAGTTACCACCAATTGTGAATTAAAGAGGAAGACATTCCTAAGATCACATTCAATATGAGGTTCAGATATTACGAGTTTACCATTTTACTTTTTGGACTGAAAAATGCCATGGGGGTATTCATGAGTTTGATGAATGGGGTGTTTTGTGAATACTTGGACAATTTTGTTCAAGTATTCATTGATGACATACTAATATATTCTCGAATGAAATAAGAACATCAAGAAAATTTACACTTGGTACTATAGTGTTTACGGGAAAATACATGATATGGGAAAATATCAAAATGTTGTTTTTACCAATCAAGGGTTCATTACTTAGGGAATGTTACATCTGGCAAAGACATCGTTGTGGATCCAGTGAAGGTATAGGATATTATGGAATGGCTTTCACTAACAAACATACAAGAAGTATGCAACTTTATGGGTTTATCCAGATATTACCAATGGTTTGTTGAACATTTTTCAAAGATAGCAAATACAATCACATAATTGCAAAAGAAAAACAAGAATTTTTTATGGACCGAAAAATGCACAGAATAATTTCAAAGGCCCAAGGAATTTTTGACGACAACGCCGATATTAAAATTCCCCCAGCATGGACAAGGAATTCTTGGTATGCACAGACATTTCTAAGGAATGTTTAGGCAGAGTATTGATACAAGACAGTCGAGTGAACACATACATCTCAAGGAAATTAAGAAAGCATGAGGATAACTATGCAACACATGATTTTGAGTTATTGGCCATTGCATATACCTTGAGAGTGTGGAGACACTCTTTGATTTCATGGAAATTCAAACTCAAAACAGATCACTGTCGATTAAACACTTATTTACACAGAGTGACTTGAACGCGCGAAAATGGCATTGGTCATAATTACTTAGTGAATACGATTTTGAGATCACTTACATTAAAGGAATGGTGAACAAAGTGGCATATGCGTTGATTTGGAGACCATGCATATTTTCAGTGATACCCCTTCAAAGGAATCTTAGAGAAAATATTCTAGCTATACAGATCGACGATTACTGGTACAAGGAAGTTAAGGAAACTATCAGACAAGACACCATGATGGTACCAAAGTTTGAAGGTTATACATTGGAAAATGACAGACTGATGAGGTATAATAACAAGATTTACATACCACCTAACGATGAATTGAGAAAATTGATCTTAAGAGAGGCTCATACGGATGTATACATGACTCATCCGGGAGTCATGAAGATGATGGCATAATTGAATCCTTTATACTTATGGAAAGGAATGAAAGAAAACATTGTTAGCTGTGTGGCGAGATGTCTAGAATGTCATCAAGTGAAATATGAACAAAGACATGTGGTAGGATTACTACATCCACATGGTATTTCAGAATCGAAATGGGAGGTCATTTCAATGGACTTTAGTGTTGGATTTCTATTGACGGAAAGGAGGTAAGACTCGATTTTCGTCATATTTGACACTCTCACGAAGAGTGCACATTTTATTCTTGTACATATGAAGTATCAGGCACTAGACATAGCTATAGTTTTTATCAATGAGATTGTAAGGTTACATGGTGTACCAAAAATGATCATATCCGATCGAGGATTGGTGTTTATAGGACAATTTTGGACTAGTTTCCAAGAGAACTTGGGGACACAACTAAACTTTAGTACAACATATCACCCTGAGACCGATGGGAAGATAGAAAGAACGAACTAAATTTTGGAAGATATGTTGCGTATGTATGTGATAGACCAAAAAAAGCATTGGGAAGAGTTATTTCCACTGATAGAGTTTTTATACAACAAAAACTATCAAAGTAACATTAAGATGGAACCGTTTGAGTTTCTCTATAGGAGACCGTGTTGGACACCATTGAGTTGGGATTGACTTGAGGATAGGGTCCTGGTAGGACCAGAAGTGATTCAATAAATGGAAGAACAAATGAAAACCATAAGACAAAGGATTAAAAAAGTGCAAGATCCACAGAAGAGTTATGTTGATGCACATCACGTCGACCACAATTATGAAGTTGATGATCGAGTTTCCTGTGGTTGAAATTGCACAAGAGTTTGATCAAGTTTGGAAAGGGTGATAAACTCTCTCCTAGTTTGCGGGACCTTTCGAAGTTGTGGAAAGGAAGGGGTGTGTATCGTATCGACTAGCCTTTCATGATTCTTTGAGGCGTATGAACGATGTTTTTCATGTATCTATTTTGAGACATTATGTTAGTGATCCTACACATGTGATTGACATGAGTTCTTTATAGGCATCGGATGAGGGTTCACTCACGGTGGAGCCAATCTCCATTCTAGACCATCTCATTCGATAGCTACGACGTCAAATATTCAATCAAGTCAAGGTCCATTGGGACAATTATAGTCCACACTCAGCTACCTAGGATGACACATATGCTATACGTCAGTAATTTCCTTACTTATTTGATAGATTAGACATATATATCTTGTTAGAGACTCTTACTACTACATTTTATATAATGTACAACTTTGGGATGAAGTTTAATACAAGAGAGGGTGTATGTAACATCCCTCTGTTGTGAGAACATGTTATTGACTTATTCTTTAAGGACACTTGTGTGCAAGCGATCCAGTTATAGTACATGGTTAATTGTTTCATTTATGGATTCTTAGGATGATGTTGATGGATTAAGATTTTAATGTTATTTGAGATATATGTATTGACATATGGTATTGATAAGTTTTCCATGAATGTGCAGGACATTGACAAATTGTGGATTCCTACAGCATCAATGGACCTCCTTGGACTCCGGATTGAGTCATGGAGTGGATTGTATTGGTTTGAGTATTTCATTTATTCATATGTGACATATGATTGATTACATTATGATGTTGTATATGCATCATTGATAGTGTTTTTTTAATGAATGCATGTTGACGAATGCTTGGTAATATGACTCACATAAGGAGTAAAGAGGACATGAAATAGACCAAATATTGAGGGAGAGGTGTGGTAGAGTCCCTATCACAGCCTACTAGCACTCCCGTCGTGGCTCGAATTTTAGGTTAACGATTACCTAGTTCAAGAGGTTCATGATGCAGTGAGGGTAGACTAAGACAACCGTTCATGAATATTTCTAAGGGGCACACAATAAGGCATGGTCCTTATTCCTTAGAATCCCTTAGTCCATCACAAGGTCGCCTGAATGGAGTGGTGACTCCAAGGGTTGGAAAACTACCAAAACTAGTCAAAAAGGTGAGTGGCACCCTTGGAGCAGGGTAGTGTGTCCTGAAATGCATGTCACCTCATTTAAAAAGAAACTTGAGTCAACAAATCTAGGTGACCTAGAAAAGAATAAATTAAATCACCATTGTCACATTTAAAATAATTAATTCATGAGTAAATTATTAATTATAAATCCCTAGAAGCATCTAAGCCTTTTCAAATAAAATTTAATTAAGCCTCAGAGTAATTTTTGTAAAGCGGCTAAACTGAAAATTTATAACTAAACGAAGATAGGAATGAGCTAAATCAATTTAAGAAATTATGAAAAATGATCTAAGTCTAAAGAATTAATAAAACAAACATGTGAGCAAGAAAATACCAAATTGGAAGAAAAGCATGAGAGAATGTGTACTCATATAAATGAATCTAGGGTGTAGTTAACACTAGTCTAACTAGAGATGAATATTATTTTAACTAAACTCAGATTTAGTAAGGCATCATTCATTAATTGGGAATAAGGGGAATAAAGAGACCACTAGGAGTGATTTAAGGAGAGCTTCTAGGAAAGGTCTGGGAAATTGACTTTAATTAAAATAAATTGAGGAATTTGCTTGTGCAACTTGGGGAAAGGGTGACAAGTGTATGGGGGGAATAATTCTAAATTATTAATTGAAAAGAAAATTAATTGTGCAAGTTGGAAGGTGTCATTTAGGAAACTCCTATAATGAAAATGGGAAAAAAGAGTGATGGGATCACACACTGGTGATTCGCAAATTTATACTGATGAATTATTTTTTACTAGTTTTACTTGTGAGAGTTGGGATACCCAACTGGACAGAGAGTGGTGGCTTTGCCTCACGAGGAAAGCTAGGAGCTAGAGCATTTTGGTTTTATGTGTGTGGCCCCTTTGCGGATTGGGGGTATAAGGGGGAAGAAGAGTATCCGTAGTGTTGGTTAGGAGGTACCGATGAAGTCTCGATGATTAGCAAGTGAAAGGATGTAAGGAATGCCAATTGTCAAAGATCATCTCCAGGCCATCTTCTTCGTCAGTTACAGTATTTTATGGAAGTTGTAGTTGAATTGATTTTTATTGATTAACATAGTTGTTATCATTGCTATAGGTTTCCAAAATTTGATCGTCGTAGTTGTAACTGTAAATTGGTGGATGTTTATGAAGTAGAAAGTATGATGGAATGTATTGAATTTCATTATTATTGGGCCCTAAAATCCACATCTTTTGTAGAGAAATTCTTGTAGCGAGTTCTCCCAGAAATTTTTGTTTTATCGAGTGATTGAATACACCCATTCCTTTCTCATCCATGACAAAAATTTGGGTGGCCTAGTATACCCGCTTGTTGCTCACGTGGACAGGAAATTGGGCTGCCAAGTGCTCCCTTTTCCTTTGTGTTCCCTTGACAGAATTTGGGCCAGCATTGTGCTCTCACTTTACTCATTCTTGAATGATATTGAGTTTCCTTGTGCACCCTCTCACGGTTCTATATTGACAGAATTCAGGCCAGCATTTGTACCCTCCCTTTACTCATTTCTTGACTAATATTGGGATGCATTGTGCACCCTCTCACTGTTTTCTATTGAAATAATTTGGGCCAGAATTTGCGCCCTCCCTTTACTCATTTCTTGACTAATATTGGGTTTCCTTGTGTTCCCTCTCACTGTTTTCTTCCTGACATAATTCTAGCCAGCTATTGCGCCCTCCCATTACACTTTTCCTAGACTGAAATTGGCGGGCCAAGGTGCCCTCTCCTTGCACACTTCTCGACAATATTCAGGCTTGCAATGCTCTCTTCCCATCGCTCATTCTGGACATAATATAGGTATACTAAGTGTGCCTTCCTATTTTACTGGTGTGAGAACACTGCCCAGTGACCGTCATGGGAAGGTGTACTTCATTTTTCCAAAACCTTGAGATCTAGCCATGTTTTTCTTCAAATCTGGTCCCATAATCTACAAGGAAAATTGGTACGTGGAAGATTAATCCCCGGTTCAAATAAAAATTGGATGTTCAAACACATTTACTTGAATTTATGGTAAAAAAAATTTATTGCGCGGAGAAACTTCTTTCGTGAGCAAATGGAGAATCAATCTGAGCTTGGCACTTTACTCCAGCTTAAGAAAACAATGTATATCATCTATTGTGATTTTGGTTGATTTTAGAAGATAATTCTCTAATACTTAGTTATTGTGACATCCCCCCCCCAAAAAAAGAATTATTTTTAAGTTTGAGATTTCTTAGGAAAATTATTCCGTTTTTGGTAAATTCGAAATTGGAAAATTTTTGTCATTTTTCGCAATTTTAAATTTTGAATTTAATCAATTGTATTTAATGATTGTGACTATTGGGAAGAAACCTGATTTAACCCAACTAACTTATTGACTATGACACTTGTATAAAACAAAATATTTTATAATTATTGCTAGAATACAAATGGAACAACCATGTTGAAATCAGTTGACCATGATTCCATCAGTGGGGAACATGTTGGAACTACCTCAGGGATGATTGTTAATAGTGTCAAATCAAGAATTTGGCCATTGGAAGCCCCTGAAATTCAGGGATTTGGAAATCTGCGAAAATTCCCAAGGGAGGGAAAAAAGACCTAGGAAAAAATGACTCGGATATATGGCATATGTGAGGAGGCAGGACACTGTCGAGTATGCGGGGAAAAGGAAAATGATCTCTTGTTGTTATAAACACTACTTTCTGAATGTGAGAAAAGAAGAAAACTAATGAAAACTAAAAGACATTTCTGAGGAAGAGATCTGAGCTAGCCCTCATGGATTCATGGTCAGGCTAGGGGCTGAACAAGACAAGTGATTTGGATGCCCTGTTCTAGGGTTAGGTGGAACGTGGTTGTTCCATTTGTTGGCCGAAAAATTTCGTTCAGAAATGTCTATATACTCTTTATCTGGTCAAATTTTATTTGAATTATTATTGTTGGTGTAAAGTAAAAAATAATATAATTCTTACAGTTTTACCGTATCTCTTTAGTAAGAATTATTTTGAAAATAAACTTGAGAATTTAGAATGATACATACATAATTTATCATATACCAAATACACAGGTAGAAATAAG